>VUQG01024769.1:0-16386 GCA_015106755.1 Etia nguti | reverse complement strand
CTTGTTTTGTCTTTTTTTGGGGGGGGGGGGGGGGGAGGTGGGGGTGGGGGGGGGGGGGTTGTGAGGTTGTGACAGGGCATGCAGCAGAGTACACACTGGACATGGCACCAGGCTTTGTAGGGCTGACACAGAGCGATAGTCTAATGGCATCTACAGCCAATTTAGAATCACCAATTAACTTTTCCCACCCATGGTTTAGGACTGTGGGAGAAAGCTAGAGTAGCTGGAGAGAACCAACACAAGCACAGGGAGGAAATGCAAACTCCAAACAGAAAGACTCCAGCAAGATGTTCTCGCTGTATAACAATCCTAACCATCACTGGAGGTATGTAGTCATTATACATTATACATACAATGTGCATTCACTATATAGTCGTCTCTGATGTCTCCAAAGCCTTGGCTGTTGTCATATTCATGGTGATCTTGAATATTTAACAAAAACTTATCATTTCACATAGGAAGCAAAAAATACAATCCATGCACACATGTGCACAACATCTGTACAAAGCACAAAAAAGGCAAACACATCTATCGAGAAAAGAAACAACCAAAGGGTAATAGACAACTTGCAATGGAAAGTTTACGGATGGTGTTGTGCTACTGGAATTTTGAAAAGTTAAAATAAATGATTGTTAAAGGGCAGAAATGTCTGTTTTTGTTAGGGTTTCTCTTATTGGCTTTAAGTGGGCTTGCCCAGTATACTAAAGGAGAAATCTTCAGCAGTGTTCAGCATTTACAGTATTCAAAATTTAACACAGATGGATTGTTTATTAATTTTATACAAAATATGATTTATGCTTTGTTTTTTAAAAATGTGAAATACATTTACGTAAGGTTAGATTTCAAATAACACAAAGCCTTTGAAGCACAGCTTTCATTAGTTTTAAACAACAAGGACATTTTATACTCTAGCTACTGTTCTTTATTATATAACTGCAAAATAACTGACAACAGTGTGCAAGACACAATGTCTATGACATGAGCCTGAAAATAAAAATACATGTGATATGATTGCACTGGCCATCAAATCTGTACAGTTTGTCCATTTACTCCAGAATATGTTCACTCAACATGTTAAAATGACACCTATGAAGGGTTGGAATAAATACCGGTAACCTATTTTTATACTTTGAAATTATGTATTATTTTTGATGAACCGTTTCATCCATATCACATTTAAACATCCTTATAGATAAGATTTTTATAAAACTATCTGAGCAATCCAATAAAGCAGTAAGGGTTAGGTCTCCACTCTGAAAGTGACATCCCATCCCCCGCCCCTGCCCTCGCCCTCGTTCCCCTAATTTCAGGAACAGCACTGAACTTTCCTCAAGAATGGAAGTTATCGTCCTCAAACAAACAGCAATTAGGTTTAAAATGCTGCATATTTGCAGTGAAGTGATAACAATATCATACTATGTGGCTTTATTCTTAGGCTGAAAAGAGATCACTTTCATCTGCATGCAACAACTACACTTCAATTATCTTTCTGCCTCCCACCTCCAGGATATTACTTCTCATGTTCAGTGTTGAGGTCATTATTCAAAAAAATTATGTATAACAAATTGCACATTACATTTCTCAAAAGTAATGCAATATCCTACATGTTGGAGAATATAATTGGTTACTCTACTTCTAATAGTATTAGGCCTGAATGCACTCAGCTTTAATATCACTCTGGTAGCTGATGCCTGTGCAGATGTTTGCAAAGAGCCAAAGTTGTGTTATACAGTCATGTCTGTCCTGGATGTTGTACACTGCTCAACTGTTTTCCTCCTCTTTCCACATTAACCGACTTCAGCTGATTCGAGTGTGTGTGCAGGAAGAAAAAGGCCTATTGAAAATGAAAATGGTCATGTGATTACATAGTAACATGTTACAGTAATCTGTAACTTTGGAACATGCTTGAGGGTGAGTGGGAAAGATTCAGGGCTCACGCATGACATTTCAAGCATGTTTGGAGCAAAGACTGGATTTGGAGCTTCCTTCAAATGGCAGTCAGAAAACTGACGTAGGAAGAGGGCCTTCCAGGTCACCGCTGGAGGCTCAAAACACTGGGGATGACTCACTATGCTGCACAGATCCAAACAACTTGAGTAGCTTATCAAGTGAAAGGAGAACATTACAATCCTTTTCTTTTCAGTGACCAAAGGCGAAAACTTTCTCCAAGCACTCCCCCACTTTCAAAAGACCAGAGGGTTCTAACCGATGGAAAAGCCATGGGATCTAAATACAAAATTATCTTGGCAGACCTTAAAAGAGGAATTAAAAAGGCCATTATGATGCAGAACAAAAGAGGGCGGAGGTTAGAAACTTTCATTATGTTCAGTTTCTGTTATCAGGTCGCATATACATCAGTGGCTGAATGGTGGAAAACATTTCATTTCAGAGCAAATTTCAAAAAAAGATTATGGCAGGAAATAATCTTGGGCTGTCCTTGAAGGATTTTCTCTCTGAGGCCGTGCCACTGGAAAAGTGATTAAAGTAAACAAGGTCAGAAGCGCAGGGACTGTTCATGTTTCAGGATTAATCTGAATTTACTTTAGATATTATATAGACAGTGTTTTAAAAATGAAAGACAAGCTGGTTCCAATTTAAAGATTACAACTTTCTGTTAATCCGCAGGTTGGGGTGGCTGTAGCTCAGGTGGCAAAGCAGGTCAGCCACTAACCAGAAGGTCGGTGGTTCGATCCCAGGCTCCTCCAGTCTACATGCCAAATATCCTTGGGCAAGATACTAACCCCATGTTGCCTACTGGTGGTGGTCAGAGGGCCCGGTGGCGCCAGTGTCCGGCAGCCTCGCCTCTGTCAGTGCGCCCCAGGGCAGCTGAGGCCTACAATGTAGCTTGCCATCACCAGTGTGTGAATGACTGAATGTAGTGTAAAGCACTATACAAATGCAGGCCCATTTTTGATCTTTAACAATTCTGCCTCGTCAGATGTAAAACGCTCATCTCATTGTTCTGACCCGCTGAGTGATAGATACTTTCTGCTCCTCGTCAAGGAGAGCGCGGTCTAATGAACGTTTCCATGCATCTTAACAGCTAAAAGTGAACCAATTTCAACGTATAGAGCTCTTGACGCTGCAGCG
This sequence comes from Etia nguti, assembly GCA_015106755.1. Classification (NCBI taxonomy): domain Eukaryota; kingdom Metazoa; phylum Chordata; class Actinopteri; order Cichliformes; family Cichlidae; genus Etia; species Etia nguti. Next base: position 13,296 of record VUQG01024769.1, on the reverse strand, counting down.
ACTCCACTGAATATGGTCGTAGCGTGCACTCTCGGTTGATAATTTTGAAGATTCAGGTGGAGCAGCGGTCGATAAATCAAGTCACAGCACAGCGGCATCCAACACACTCACTGTCGCCGTTCTTGTTAGCATTTGTAACTCGGCTGTCTGCTCACATCGCTGCCAGAATAAAGAAATTCTCTCAGATTTCCACTTAAATTCATTCATTTGGAATGTGCAGCCACTCTACTGCTCAACCTCAGCTCAGAGAGAACTGCCAAAGTAGAAGCTCTGCAGTTATGTAGCCAATTTCCTCTCCCTGGAGAAAAATGGGCTGAGGAATGCATTGAAGGTCAAAGTAGTATCAGCAAAAGAAAGACTAAAATAATGATTGCATTAACATGCAGCTGGGGAGCTGTGTGCTCTTTAAAGAGTTCCAGAGAGGAGGTAATACAATGGTCGCTCATTCTGTATTCCGCCATTACGCTCGAGGGGCAGCAACACGCACAAAACAAATATGAAAGTATATTCACGCTCTCAGAGGCCTACGTGCCTGCAGCTTTGCAAACTAACGCGCGTGCTAACACGCAAGGAAGCACGTGTACATGAAGTTGCGGTTTGTGTCCATTTTATTCTTGAACTGTCACATATTTTCACATTTTTAATGGTCTGTTTCTGCTTGGGTACATTTCAAAATTTTCCTGCATTTCATCCATTCTTTATTTTGCCTCAGTGACATTTTCAGCTAAACAAATCTGTTAAGCCGTTCTCATTCACAGCCAGTCAAAACACAACAAGGGTTTTCATGGAAACATTCCATGAAATCTTCTTTGTCTGAACACTTGGATGTTCTGTATGAAGATTGTACATTTTACAACACTGAACTTTAAGAGGTTTTTTAAAAACTAAATCTCAGGTTTTCAGGAAGATTCTTTTAGCACCATGTAGATCTGCGCGCAAACACACACACACACACACACACACACACACACACACACACACACACCAAGTACAAGCGGTAAATCACGTGAAAAGAAACCCAACCTAAAGAACACATTTTATTTTATTTTTGGCATTCTTTTGGACAATAAAAGTCAATGTTTCTAAATGATGGTTGAAGACAGAAGAAAAAAAAACTGAAAATAAAGACTTGGATCATTCATGTGGGAAAATGACACCTTGTAGATATGCTCTATTAACTTTTATGGCCTTCATAATGATCTTTGGTTTCTGTTTTAGTTTTTCCTGGCAACTTTGTTTGACTGACTTCCAAGTCTCCCATTTTTTTTTAAAAGTTCAGTTTCCATGTGGGGCTGCAAGATATGGAAAAAAGAAAAAAAAAAACAACCACAAATTAAATATCAACCAACCAACTATTTCTGTTAAGCTTAAAGGGGGTTAATTTTGATTTAAATATTGGTTATTTTCTGACAGAAAAGGAAATGTACTGTAGAATATTATACAATTTTAAATACTTACCTAAACATAAAGAAAAAGGAAACTAAATTTTTAATTTTGAACATTAAAAAGTTTCAAGTATCAAAGGAGAACATAAAGAAAATGTTACATAAAGAAAAGGATACATTATATCTTCTCTGTTTTGAAATTCAAGCCATTTTAAAGTGTTAGCAAACAACCCCACCAATAAATACACCAAGAAAATTAATAAATACTGCTGCATATACCCTCTGTACAAATTCAACAAACTCTCAAATGTAGACCAGGGAGAACTTTAAATTGACAATCGCTCAATTGTATTCCACTTCAGTCCAACGCGGAAGGGACAAAAATGCACGAGTGCAGTATCGTCTCAATGAACTGTGCACTGAGGCAGACGTCTGGATCAGATGTGCAACTTGACCACAAATCCGATGTGGTAGCAAAGTCTGACACAGCTGTTTAAGTGTCTCCCTGCACTCCGTGTATAGCTGGGAAGTGCCATCCGAGAGCAATGTTTATGGCCAGGGAGTTAGTAACAAGGGTCAATTACTTTATTTAGCTGCTGAAATCTAATATTTTCAACCGATATCATGTCTTTTATAATAAAGCAGGCTGTTGATTGGGTTATATCATTGTGTCTCTTTGTCTTTTGAAGTTTTTTGTTATTTGTTTTTTGTTGAAAGTCATGGAACAGGCGAACGTCTCTGGTACTGTAAGGTCTTTCATTGTGTGTACCCCAAAGGATGGCACCGCTTCAGGTTCTTCTGACACACACTTTTTAGGACTTAAAATAGCCAACATATCTCCACACAACCCTTCTTTTCAACACTGTCGTCATCTTTGCAGTCTTGGGTTTTGTCTGTTTGGGTGTCTTCTTTGGTAACGCTGTTGCTGGAGTACTTGGTAACATCTTCTGTTGTTATTTCATCCTTTCTCTCACTCTCACAATCTTAACTTTCAAGTATTTGCAGCTGCCATTGCCCAAACATTAAACACTGAGCTGTTCCTCCTAAGCTCCTAAACCAGCCTGAGGTGGCTTTAACTCTATTCCAGCCACATGATTGGTTCAGTACGTTTCCATTTTCACCATTAGTGGCCTTTTGTTCCCTCTATCAAAGCACAGACTGAACGACTTCTGTTGACTTTATATTGACCATGTGTCATTTTTCTATCAAGGAAAAGTTATTTTGTGGTAACTGTCTTTATCATTTTAGTACTCAGAACTGCTTTCCAGAGTGTCTTATTGTATTTTTACTCCCTGCCTTTGTTCCTTCGCCCACACTTGTTATCGAGTTCACCTGTGTTTGATTATCATCCCCGACTCAATGTGAATTTAGTCCTTGTTGTCCTTTGAATTTGTCACATCATATCTGTCCTGTTCCTCCCACGTTCCTTGTTCTTCTCCTGCTGGCTCCCTGCCTTCGCTTCCTTATTGTTGACTATTTCGTTTAGATTTTTTGTTTTTATTTCATGCCAGCTCTGCACCGTCTTAATTAAAGTTCATTTTATTTTACCGTCTGCCTGTTTGTCAGCAGTTAGGTCCAACTTGAAAAACTTTACTGCCAAGCATGCCATTAATAATCAGTTACTGATTATGTTTTTACAGTGCTCTTGTTTAAGATGTTTCATCCAAGTAAGTTTGGGCTTCCAGCTGAGACTTCCAAAATGTGCCAGTAATCTGGCAAACAACAGTGACTGTTGTCAAACACTAAATTCATTATTCAGTATCCGCAGAGCAGCTCCAGCATGTGTGAGAAAAACGGCATTACCACCTCAGTTAGAGTCTCTAAATTGCACAAATACTAAAACGGTTTCAGAAAGCAGTAAAATATAAACCAGCTGGGGGGGAAAGATGATGCTTTACTGTATATTTTTAAATTGTTCAAGAAAAATGTTCTCTTTGGGTAAACAATCGACTTTAACGGAGGAAAATCTGGAGGCAAAGAACACATTATACCAATCCTATGAACACAGGTTTGTGTTACGAGCCATCCCTCACACAGTCTCTCTCAGCTGGTCTGCTATTGCTATAAGCATGCAGCTGTTCCTGTATGCAACAAACGAATGCTCATTATAAGCCACCTTTATTGTTCAGCTGACACAAGTGGAGCCAGTAGAAAAAGCTTAGAGGACTAGTTGACCAGAATGACTGATTCTCCTCCTGAAGAGGCAAGGGATCAGGCGAGCCTGTGTGTGAACACTTTCAGGACCAAGGACAGCTCCAGACAGTTTCTATTAAGGACATAAAAAAAGAGCCTGACTGCAGCTAGCAATACACAATGGACACCTCTATTATTACAGCTAGGTTCACAAGAATTTGGTAAACAGTGTTGGGTTTTGTTGTTTTTGTTTTGGGTTTTTTTAAAAAAAACCATTTTCTGCATTTCCTTCCAAGATGCCCTGCTGCCGCCGAGTTTCTGCTCATTTGTGTGTTTTCGTCTTCCGTTTTGTTCAGTATCTGAAAAGTTGCTCTGTTGGGTTGAGATCAGATGACCCAGTCTGGCAACTGAAGAACCATTTGACTGAATCTGGGCAGAGTATAGTCCTGTAAACTTCACAATTCATCCTGCTACTTCTATATCAGTAGTCATATCATTAATAAACACTAGTAGCTTGCTTCCAGTGTCAGCCACGCATGCCAAAACATTGCAAGACGATTGACGCATAGGCAGGCGAACCATCTGACTTGCAGACGCCAAGCCTAGTAGGTGCATCATAAGCAGTGCTCTCCCTGATGTGGGGGCATGACAGCAGAGTGTTTAACATTTCCAGCCCGGGTAGAGGACAGCTTTGTTCTCATGGTGGCCGAGTTCAGGTTGTCGAGGTAAAACAGCTACTCGATAGCTTTCCAAAATGATGAGTCAACTACTGTTTCCACACACTTAGCTCAAGTTCATAGGCCCCAAAATTAACTAAAGGATAATAGCTGTATTGGTGCTATACTCCTCAGAAAGAGAAGCACATATCCAAGCCCTCAGGTAGTGGATGGGAAATCACCAGGGTGCACATACTCGGCACATGTTTGATGATCATCTTGCGAAATGGCTGGCAGGCAGTGCGCACAGTGAGCACCAGCCTGGAGTATACAGTTCAGAAGCAAGCCTCACAGCGCCGTTGGATACCCAACAAGAGGTGTAGCCAGTTTGGCATCAAGTACGCAAGTCTTCTTCTTCATCTTCAACTCCACCGCTTTATCCTGGCTGATAACTGATAAAAACTGATAGCAGAACTGAGGTCATGCAAGTTTTCTTCTACTCAAAATACTGTTTGACACTGTTGCAAATTGCAAGTAGGAAAAACGGGGGGGGAAAAAGATGTATGAATAAACTCTGTACGGTGAGAAAAGCCTCAGTTTGGCAAGGACTCAAGACTTGTCACAAATGTCTAAAACAATCAGGCAGAGAATCATGAATCCTGCACCTTAGGTAAAGTTCACCTCTTTAAAAAGCAAGCATTAAAACAAAACATTAATCTCTAATAAATTTGACCTTTAACAAAACATTTAGCTGAGCACAGTAGCATAAAATATTCACCCCTATTGTTTATTACATTGCTAAACACATAAATACATTTACAGCAGGTTAATAAACACTGCGCTCCTTGAATGCATGAATAGTTCATGCTTCACTACAAGTCTTTAGCATAACGCTGTTGGTTTGGCTAAATCTCTATAATTACAAGGCTGAATTGGAAAAAGAGAGCCAACTCAAACAATGACGAATGTTACAGCAAAGTAGGTCTCACAAAAAAAGAGCTCTTTCCACAATCAGCATTGAAAGCAGTGATCCAGATATAATTCTTCAAGGCAGGAAAAGTATCATTTTGTTTGTCAAAGCTCTGCTTTTCTGAGCTTTGAATGTTTTATAGATAATAGATGACCCAAATAAGCAAAGACCTTTGATCCATTTACAGCTTCTATTTGGCAAAATATTGTTTTGCAACTTATTTGCAGTCCTTGGTGACTGTTCAGAGGATAATGCTGTAGAGACAGTAGATAGATCGAACTACATTCAGACTTAAAGCTGGATTCATTAGCTCTTCTGACTAAAACTGGACAAAAGCTGAGGAAAAAAAAGACCATTATGTTCTAAAACCCCAGCAGGCATAAAGTAACACAGACATTCATTAACCGTGTTATATTTCAGCTGATACATAAAAACAACTAAGGGAGAGTGCAGACTTGGGTAATTATCCTCTGTGGGTTACTATCGTTGACCTCATGCACGATGCACTTGATAATGTGATCCATTAATGACAGGAAACATATCAATTAGTTCAGCTAGAAGCATTTTAATTCATTTGGAACATGGCCTTGTTTCACAACATGGCCAGGATGTCTAATGCTTCACCTACCAGCATCTATCATCTCTCGCTCAAATTTAAAAGTCCTCGTCTCTGCTTTGCATCTCATGAAGAATGGTGAAAAAAGTATAAACTGCAGCAGTTCAAATACAGTAGATTTGTTTAAAGAGAATACTGCATGCACAGAGTGCACAAAGCTCTATGGTTTCAACCTGCATGACCCCAAACAAAGGTTTTACACCTCTCCGGGGCAGGTGAATGGGTAAACAAAAAACAAAAACAAAAAGTTCACCTGCTGCTCGTGTCTACTGCTGTGCACAAAAGTATTTCAGCAAAATGCAAATCCAAAAAGAACGATAGCTAGAAATTCTGATCTATCTCCCTCATTGTTCAACAAACCGTTTGTTTTGATGAAAATTATTCAGACAGGATGTTAAGTAAGTCATTTACTCTAAAAAGAAAGCAAAGGGGTTAAGTGCTTGTTTAATTTTTTTTAAAGCTGGTCATCGGTATTTTTTCCATCATTAATGCAACAAATTATACCAGCAAGTATATGTGCAGAAAATATCAAGTGAATCAGTTCCTCTTTGCGCTACAGTTGTTTTCAGCTCATTCACTCTTTTGACTTTCTAACCTGCACTTGTGAACCCAATTTCCAAAACTCCCACCAGCAGCACCTGGTGTTTTCAGCATAAATTCCCTGCGTATATGCCGTGTGATGCTCAGCAAGACAGAGTACAGTCGCTTTATCAAAGTTGGTGACAAGCTTAAGAGTTGGTGGCGATATAAACAAAAGGCTGAAAAGGAAAATTTACATAAAACTGAATGTATTAAATAATGAGGAATCAAGTGAAAGTGAATGCTAATGTTGAGCGTCTCGCCAATCCTGTTTTTTTTTCTCCTCGAATAGTCAGAAAAATACTTAATGCTGCTCTCATGCATGGATTTTGAAAGTAAAGCAAAATGTGCCTCAGGATAAGAAGACCGAATCCTTAGCGCCCTTTGCTGCAAAGTTTTAGGAAGCTCGATAACTGATAGAGGAAAACATGCCATCTCATCAGGGAAATATAGTTTTGACTGGTTATTTAGCCAAACAACTTTCAATCATCTTCATTGAAAGCTATAATACAATAGGTTTTTTTTTTAGCCACCTCAGAGCTTTTGTTATTGGTTATTTGGGGAGGAGAGAACATTTCACAGCCATTACCATCACTCAAATAAACAGCAAAGCCTATGCTGAGCCAATTACAGGCCTATTTTCTGCTTTCACATTATGACCTCCATTCGGTATTCTTTTGTGGATTTCTGAGGTAATTCAAGAATGCAGACTGAAAGCCAAACTACTACAATGACCATCAAATATCTCATTAGGGGAAAAGTCTCTCTGCTATTAGTCAGAACGATAAATCTTTAAAAACCACATAATGCAGCCTCTTAATGATGATTAATGTATTTATGATTCATCAAAGCTACAGCACTGAACAACCATTTCATTTATAGCATAGTGATAAAAGGACACATTTAAAGTTAAACAGGATACAATATTAATCATTATCATTTTTCTATGTATTTTAAAAAATAAATTACATACAGCGTATTTTATTTAATTTTAAACAGGACTTTTAACTCCTTTTTTTAAATAGCTTGAGAATCAGTAAAACTTTGTCATTCAGTCGTTTTTCAGTGATTTGGAATAACACGTACATAAGAGGATAGTTTAAAAAAAATAAAACAAGCGCTTGTGGCAGTATAAAGCTTATTACTCTGAGAGAAAGGTTCACAGGGCTCCACAGAAAGGCCTCACATCAAAATATGGTTACCTAAGGGGAACCATCATTAAGGCTCAGATTTCATCCACAATCTGGAAACACAACATGATACCTTTCATCCAGCTATTCCCAGGTTGTGTTTAAACAAAATCAAACCAAACAACATGGCGGAGAGATGGACGTGATTAAAACAAATCTATCCTGTATAAAATATGGAAATGTATTCCAGGAGACTCATTTTTACCAGTCTTCAAATATATAGCAGAAAGACATTTAAAAACAAGTAGCTTAAGCGATAGATGGTAAATGTCTTACAAAATTCAAAATACTTGCTTTTCCTGTTTTATAACAACTGAGCAAGACAACGGCTGGATGGAGGGAAAAAATCAGATGCTTAAATGGCTCTAATAGAATCAATACAATAATAAACCTACATAATACTAACTGGTCCTTGTGTAGAAGAAATTAAACTCCGTTTCTACTGTGCATCACTGGAAAATGTAAAAAATACTAGAGAATTGTTGTACTGTCTTTATGTGAGACTGACAGGGTGAATAACCTGACTGTAGCATTAAACATGTGTATTAGGTTTACTAGTGCATATCCACGCTACAGTATTGCCCAGGTCATGCTGTTGGCAAGATGATACACTTAAACACACCAGAAAGAAAAAAAAACATAAACATAGGTTATAAACAATATTTTCCACACTGGAAAATGGGTAATTTTAGCACAGTGCTACAGTAGGTGCTCTATATGTAGATATAATTATGATGTTACTATTGTAACATTTATAATGACAGGATTCTTCGTGCATGTCATTTTAGCCAGTTGCTAGGTGGTTGCCATTCAACTTTTGGGTGTGTAAATTAGATATTAATGTTGTGAAATATAAATGTCATATCAGACACAAGTGAGAACCTTCGGAGGCCTAAGATAGACCCATATGCCAATTACAAAGAAGCAAATGCACACACAGACAGCAATTACATGTATTAAACTAAAACGTCCAATGATTTTTGAAGGCTATTTTAATCCGTCATCTTGAATCGACTTTGGAACATGGAACACATACTCACCAGCCAGTCAGTGCATGTGTTTAACTGCTCATCAACACACATCTAATCAGCTAACCACATGGCAACAACTCACCAGATTTAGACATGTAGACATGGTTAGGAACAAAGGCGATTTAAGTGACTTTGAAAGTGGCATCGATGCTGGTGCCAAATGGGCTGATATACTGTGATTTTTCCCCAAACAGCTATCTCTGGGTTTACAGAGAATGGCCCGAAAAGAGAAAGTATCCAGTGAGCCGCAGTTCTCTGGGCAAAAATGCCTTGTTGAAGCCTAACAAACAGAGGACACTGGCCTGACTACTTCAAGGTGATAGACAGGCAACAGTAACTCAAATTTCCGCTTGTTACAACCGAGGTATGCAGAAGAGCATCTCTGAACACCCAACACTCTGAATCTTGAAGCAGATGAGGTACAGCAGCAGAAGACCACAGCAAGTACCAGCTAAGAACAGGAAACTGATGGTACAATTCACATGCGCTAATCAAAATTGGAGAACAGAAGACTGAAAAAATATTGCCTGATGAATGCCTCCTGATTTCTCCTGCAACGTTCAGACCATAGGGTCAAAATTTGGCATAAACAGCATGAAAAAATGGATCCATCCTCCCTTGTAATGACCAAGGTTTTGGGGGACACACTGGGCTCCTTAATACCAACTGAACATTGTTTAAACACCACAACCTACCCGAGTATTGTTGCTCACCCTGTTCATCTTTTTATGACCAGTTTGCCTACCTTCTGATGGCTGCTGCCAGTAGGATGATGTGTCGCACCACAAAGTTCAGATCATCTCGAAACTTGTTGGAAATGACAATGAGTCGACTGTACTCAAATGACCTCCATAGTTACAGATCCCAATAGGGCACCTTTGGGATATGGTGGAATGGGAGATTCACATCATGGATGTGCAACTGTCATCTGCAGCCACTGTGTTAAGCTATTATGTTCATTTGGACCAAAATCTCTGGGTGCCTTGTTTCTGGCACCTTGCTAAATCTATGCCATGAGTGGCCAGTGAGTGCAACTTAAATGATCTTATTTGAAGGAAATGACATCTACCCTTCCTCAATTTCACTGAATGAAAAGGTGTGAAAATCTTTATAGTAGTTTGTTAAGTGCCGAGGTCCACGAACTCTTAAGAGTTTGTCCTGCTGTCTTTATTTTTGTTAAACATGAGAAACTGCTCCATTTCTCTTTGATGACTGTAAAGCCTGACATTTTTATTTTTTATTACCATTATTGTTACTGTTTGTTTGTTTGTTTGTATGTGAAAAATACATTTAAAATTCAAGAAAAAATGTTCAAAAGAAACAATTTTAAAAAGATAATGGTCAAAGCACAGCAAAACTAAATGACAATGAATTGTAGCCAAATAATACCATTAAAGCAGTACTGCTTTTCTTGTTATTCCCCCACCTGCCATTATTCCACAATTGGCCAATCAAATTCAAAAGGTTAATTATAATAACTGAGACAATAACAAGTTTAGACATTAATTAGATGATAAATGGAGGGTGCTAAAAACAATCAACTCCCAATAACCATTTAACACATTTTTCAAAAGCATCCTCACAAAGTGGTCTGTAGCTACCTTTCTAACTATTATTTAATCAATAAAGTGTTCATGCTTTTGAAGCACGTTAACATATTAACTCTTTCTAAATTCAGCATAGTCTTCACAGCGAATCCCACAAACTGGCCCTGAACAGGATTATTATTAGAGAGAGAAATGGAAAACAAGGAGTCACACTGAGAAAACCTGATGGGTATTCATAGCAGTTGAAGAACAAAAATCTTGAACACATCATCAAGGTAATCATCTTCCCTAATTCTGTCACTGTTTTATGTATAACTGCTGTCATCACACGCTCTGTGATAGGACATGGACATGTCCTGGAAAACAGGCCCTCAACCCTCTGGAAACATTGGACTACAGAGCCTATAGAAGCGGTATAAAAATGACGTCTAAAATGAGTTTGATGTTGAAAAGATGTCCAAAACGACCCCATTTGGACTATAAATAACCCGTAACTTGGAGGTCCTACGGACATCAACACTAGACATTCAGTAAACGTTAAAAAAAAAGAAAAGAAAAAAAGACATCACCTGGCGTTACAAAACAACCCCTTCAGTGGACCAAAACTGAACGTCGAAAACAGGACATGCTCTATAAAAGGGTTCACTTTGTGCAGCGGGTAAAGTTTTGATGCCATTGGTACCTCGTGGCAATAGAGTCAGTTTTGAATTAGGTAGTAAATATGATTATCCCAAATTTCCTTGAAATATCGTGGAATGCTGTACAATACACTAATTTGTGTGGCAAGTAATTTCCTTTATGATGGTTATTTCCTTTCTTTTGTTTTAAGACCTTAACTGTAACTGATGTGTTATGTGGTTTTAAGTGTAGCTGAGAACAGTTTACAGTCCAATTTACAATATTTTGTCATGACCGAGACATGACCAAGACTCCTATATGGGTTCTAGCAGTTCTCTCAGCAGGTCTCTTATGACTGTGCAATGGATAGCAGTAGTGAGTAGAGTTGTGGAACTCCAAATAAACTTATTTCTTGTTAGAGTTGAACAAAGCAAAAAAACTAAATTCATGCTAGATAAGAGAAGACATGAAGGCAATTTTCAAAATAAGAAACATCTTATTGTCATAGTCTGTGGGTTTTATCATTGGGTTTTGTTCACTTCTAAGTAGTTTTTCTCCTTTTCAAATTCTGTTTTGCACAATGTGGTTTGTCATTCATTTGATGGTGTTATATTTGAGTTATGTGTAGGATTTCTGTAATGTGTTTTGAGTTCAGTCTCTGAGTTCAGTGCATGTTATTCAAGTTAAGGCCTTGTGTTATGTTTTGTTTTACTTTGTCATTGACTCTCATGTCTTGATTGTGTTCAGCTGTCTTTAGTTACCCTCCTCTTTTCACTTCCCCTTATTACGCTCTCTGTGTATATGTATGTGTTTCATCACCTTGAGTTCGCGTCTTAGTATCTACACACCTTCCCCTATGTTTCCATTGTTTGGATTTATTTTTGCATGCTTCTGACTTTTGCATTTACGTCCTCACATTCACAACACAACAGTTAAGGAGCTTTTGTACCTTGTTTACAGCTATTGCAGTAAGAGACTATTACTGTAAATTGGAAGCATACAGTGCAAATCTAGCAGCCAGTACTTGACTAACTTCACAGTAAAATTTCTTGCAGTCTAGCATTCAGGCCTGTGCTCCCATCTGTGAGGTATATTATTTTTTTATTGGTTTATAAAACTGCAATAACATAGAAAGATATTTCTCTCATATGATGTGTACCTACATAGTGTTTTCAAACAGTATGTAAATCACTGAAAAAAAAGCTAAGTCACACATCTGTTCTGTAGTGTATTGGAGAATTTTAAATAGGTGAGCAATTCCCGGCATACACAACTGTATTTTTACAATATATTGCTGCAATAACATGGGCAACACAGACAAACAAATAAAAGAGGCATGCGTCCTCAGCAAAATCCTACCTGAATAAATATTAATAATATGCCCACGCTTTATCCATTCCCTGACTATAAAAAGTGCTTTTGCTCTATAATAAATAGTAATAACAAACTTTATTTCCACAGCATCTTTCTAAACCAAAGCTACAAGATGTTTCAGAGAATGTACAAAAATATATTTAAGCTGCTAAAAATATATATTAAAAATGCATACAGTACCAACAAAAGAAAGGCAAAAGTAAAAATGTAAAAATATAAATATTATAGAACATTATACAAATGCTAGGTGTGTTTTTTTTCTAAATTGGGCCTGATTGTGCTGATCTAATGGTAAAGTGGGTCTGATAGTGCTGTGGCTAAAACAGTGATGCCACAGACTCCCTTTACTTTAAGCCTGTAAAAGTAATTTTTCTCTTATTATTAGGCGGTCTGCGGGTGGTATAAGGTGCCAGGAGTTCTGAGATATAAAGTAGAGCCATACTATAGAGTGATTTAAAAGTAATCAATAAATTTTAAATTGAATTTTCTGACGAATGGGACACCAGTGTAATTCTGCAAAGACTAGAGTGATGTGTCCACTGTGCCAAATGTTTGTGAGTAGTCTTGCTGCCGTGCTTGGTGCCAACTGTTGAAAGGAAACTGCTGTGTGGATTTAAGCATGTATATGATGAGTTGCAATAATCTAGTGGGGAGAAATGAGGGGGTGGATATGATGTTCAGTAAAGTACTGGTCTAATCTTTGCAATATTTCTAATGTGTACAAAGCAGAACTGGACTGGATGTTACTCACTGACACTGAGATGTTGATGGAAAATCGTGCCCAGGTTTCTGGCAGATTGCTTTTGGTTTTCAGTAATTGTCCATGTTGGGAGGGACACAAGTATAGTATATTCTATAAGTATAGTACTAGTATAACCAACAGATATATACTATATATAGGTTGCTACTAAAAAAGGATAGGCCCAATGACCGAGATCTGTGGGATCCCACATGTCATAAGGGCAGGTGATGAAGTAAAATTGTCCTCAATGACTTTGAATACTCTGATGAGTAGTGTTGGTAAAGTTACTTGAAAAAAGTAATTAGTAACTAATTACTGATTACTTCTCAAAAAAAGTAATCCATTACTTTACTGATTACTTATTTTCAAAAGTAATTAGTTACCTAGTTACTTTTTAAAAACATGATACACAACCTGAATACGTAATAAAACAATAGACCTTTCAGCCCAATTCT
>VUQG01024768.1:48767-64487 GCA_015106755.1 Etia nguti | reverse complement strand
CCACACACACCGCAGCCACCTATTAATGGAAATAATATTGTTCTGTGCACATAGACACAGATACTGATACACAGACTTCTCCCTCTCTTTCACAGAGCACACACACACACACACACACACATTAGAGATGCCCATAAAACGGGGACAGATCTAATTGTGAAACTCCCATAGCCTGCAAAATCATCTGAGCGCTGTCTTTCTCATTACTTCTGCGGCCGTTTACTTGCGCTGAAAATATCTGCACGTCACAGCGCCAGCCGACACAATGCACATGTGGTAGTCATCAATCATAATTATCATGGTTTAAAAAAGCCACAGCTGTTATTTGATTTTAAAAACAAGCCATAGCGCAGTGCCTTCCAACGATACGTCAAGTTGTCAGCGGAGGCCTTGGCCTGCACTGCAGAAATGTCTCTCTCTCGCTCTTTCTCCGGCTTCCCAAACGAGCTTGTTGGAGAGCGCAGGCGAGCCGAGCTGCATTCAACCTTTTCCCCATGACTCACCAGTGTGTGTGTCTTTATTTTTAAACTTTTTCTCTCTCCATTGCTGTGTGTTTATTCTGTCTGAGCGAGGCCGCTGTTATGGACTTCACACAACGTTTGTTTATGGCTTCTTTAATCAGGACCAGATAACGGAGAGTTGTCTCCATCTGTGGGCGCATCCCCAGAAGCTGGGTGTGTATGTCTGCATGTCTGCGTGTTGCTCCCCTTTAACAATCCCTCCACAATGTCCCAATAAATATTCTCCCTCTGCAGAATATTAGCGCACACACGATGAATTAAAGTGAGCATGTGTCTTGTTCACGCGCCCCCTCCCCTGCGCTTCCTGCGTCGTACGTGATGTCACCCAGTCTTGATTACTGTGTTACTGCTTGCTTGCTGTGTCATCTCCATGGCAACTTTGTTGTCACTTATATTGACCTCAGACTTTAATCAAGAAGTAATGTATTATAGTTGTTTTTATTTCAGTATTACTGAGCAGATACCGTGTCAAAGAAAAGTCACGTGACAAACATCTTATGGAAATTGTTGGCTTTTCTGAAATATCCGGAAAAGCTGACGTCTGACGTTGAAATTCGGCATATTTGGAAAACAAATACGTAAATGAATTTTTAAAAAATATTTTTCGACAAAACTATCAACAGTTTAGCTGTGTAGATCAGTGGAAACTGTCTTTTAGGACACCACTGTGTCAAGCTAAACATCACCTATATGTCACGTCACTGGGGTATGGATCTCTCATTTCTCCTTATCACTCACAGATTCTCAGTCACTCTTTTAGTGGTGTGTCTCAACTCTGAGTCCCCTTCTTTGCTCAGCAGTCACGCACAAACAAAAACACAAGTCTAACAAAAGAATGTGTTCAGGAAGGGTAGTGAACATGACTGAAAAGTTTGAGCAAGGGAACAAAATGTTTGCAAACGTCTCAAAATTCTTGCATATCTTTTGCACAACGGTTGGCCTGTCGGTGCAAAAATTCCTTCAGTTTCAATATCTTTGAATTTTTTTTGCGCAGCGGATATTTAGAATCCTCCTCCTTCACTGCAACATTTCAATGACATTTAAACCTAAGCTTTGACTAAACCATTTTCTAACCCTTCTTTTCTTGGTTTGTATTTTTTTGGGTGGGTTTGCTGGCAGGCTTAGGATCACTACCCTTTTCAAAACCTTCTTCCAGTTCACTTTTCAAGCACTGTTTATATGACTTATAGTTAAATCAATGATTGAAAGTTGGTTGATCCCTAAGGAAGGGTAGCTACTCTAAGCCACAGGATTTCTAAGACCATCATCTCGCTCATCATCACAGTTGGTATGAACTGTCTTGGTCTACTGTTGGTAACACTATGATCAAGGAGCCTAGGACTGGATTACAGACAACCTGTGTTATATTAAAAACCTCATTGGCACTCACACGCTGTGTTTACTGTATAGAGTAATTTGTTTGCTCATTTCTTTAGTCTTTTATTTGTTATTCTGACTTTTTTAATAAAAACTGAAGATTGAATAAGTGATCGAATAAACATGAAATGGGACCATAATTACCCCCATCCCTCCTAACATGGAGGTTATGTGACTGGTTTAGTTTGTCAGTCTGTTTATCAACAGGATTACTCAAAATGTTACGGACGGATTTGCTTTTGGCTCAGCTCGTAATGATTAACTTTTGGAGTTGATCTGAAAGTCTAAATCTGGATCCAGGACATTTTTGGAAGGCTTTTATACTACTAAGAGACATGAGAGAGTTCATCTTTATATCCATCTTTACAAATAGATAAGAAAAAAAAGGGAAACATAGTGACATAGTGTGTCATATATATATATATATATATATATATATATATATATATATATATACATATACACATACATATATTTGTATATAATTAATCTAGAGCCTGATATACTTCTGGATCCGTGATGGGTGAAATTCTCACTCTTGATGGAGGAATGCAGCCTTGGACTAGCCTTGTATTTACAGGTGCCCGGTTTTCATTATAAGCAAACACAGTTTAGATTACACAAACATGAATAAATATCCTATTCCTCTGTAAACATTTGACAAACCATTATTGAATGTTTTCATACCAGCATTATTTACTTTAGCTTGAAGTCTCCTTCTTATCCTCCTTTATAGGTCGAGTGCTACCTTAGGGTACATTACTTTGAGCTGTCAGTATGCATTACCAAGCATACCAAACAAGCAGTAAAACATTCCAACAACACAGGGCCTTGCTCATTATTTTTAAGCATGAAAGACAACTAACTATTAAGATTAGGTCAATAACATCAATGCAACAGTGAAACCAAAATATTGAAATCTCCACAGAATGTCATTAATCTTATGACTGAAAATATTCACACTGGAAGGTCCTTGAATAACACCTTAAACACCTCTGTCTGCTGTCAGACCCCCCAAGAGGTTACATTCGTGACAGGAAATACCAGGGCCTTCATTATACTTTCTTATGAAAATATTAATTGTCAGCAGATGCTGTAGAAAAGGCTCTGTAATGATCTGACCTGCAAAGTTTCATGGCACCCTGCTAATGTTGCAAGCTCATCGCTTGGTGAGAACACACCCCCTCATCACACGTGACACTTGGAGCTTATGCTGTGTGTTATCCTTGATGGTGTACCAAATTTTTGTTATACTGAATTTGACTCATCTGCTAATTACGACAGGCTACTCAAATACCCACATTTTTGAACCAAGCACAGTTTTTTCCATATCTCCCTGAAGTTGGATATAGATCACGCCTGAGGACAGATCCATGCAGCCCCCCTGTCAGCTTGGCTGACTTGACAAACAAACAGGCAGTGTGTCAAAACTCCCAACTGCAAAGGGCTTCTGAGAGCACAGTTTACACTTGCTAGCCTGGTGGTCTGGCTTTATGAGCAATGGTTAGTGTCATACACACACACACACACACACACACACACACACACACACACACACACACACACACACACACACACACGCAGATTCAAGCCTCACTCCTGAAGACTCATGCAAGACCCCAAGGGCTGTGAAAGCAAAGAAGAGGTGATGTAAAACCTTCTTGCTTTCGCTGTGCTAATCAAAGAGATGACCTTACATGACCGGGTTAAAAGGTTATATATGTTTTCTACCAGAGGCTGACATATAAGCTGTCTCCAAGTGTTAAAAAAAGATGTGAAAAAGTGTGTGTGTTTAATGTGAGTGTGTGTGCACGCATGAGTCTGAGCATCCTTCACCTCTCCCTCTTTCACCGCAACGCAGCTGCGTCAACACTCACCCCTCAACACACCCTCTCTCGTCAGAGTGTGTGTCAAAGAATCAAAGAAATGGAGTGTGCCTGTGTTAAAGCTATGAACAAAGGGGGAAGGAGGTGGTCTCAGGAGAAACCTGAGGAAGAAGAAAGAAGCCAAGAGACTGAGAAGGGGAAGGAGAACGAGATAGATAGGAAGGGGGGACCGAGGGGTCAGATCTGAGAGAAAGTAGAGTGAGACATCTGGAAAAGAGAAAGAGTCACTGGGACGAGGAGGAAATTACAGCTGCCCAACAATGATTCATTGGG
Organism: Etia nguti; assembly: GCA_015106755.1. Classification (NCBI taxonomy): domain Eukaryota; kingdom Metazoa; phylum Chordata; class Actinopteri; order Cichliformes; family Cichlidae; genus Etia; species Etia nguti. The sequence goes on along the minus strand of VUQG01024768.1, from coordinate 60,430 downwards.
GAAAATTCTCCTCTGCATCTCCCTCTCCTCCCTTTAGTTCTCCAACCTCTCTACCTAACCCTGTAACCTCTCTCTGTGTACTACTCCCTGCTTGCAAGGATTGATTTCCATATGAAAAAGGCATTCGAAACATTTATAATTTTACATGTCTGAGCGTTTTCAAAGAACATTAAAAAGGCACGCATTGACTGACTCTTTGATTTTCCCCGTTTCTCTCTCTCTCTAGGGATCTGAGCATGAACAACATCAGCGAGATCCAGCCCAGGGCCTTCCACCGACTGCACCTGTTATCAGAACTGTGAGTGCACAATCATTCGACTCACGCTCACTTAATGAACCTGCACTGTCACAGCTCATGCATGACAAGAACCAGTAATTTCTTGAACCGCTGATATCCACAGACGCCAGAGATGGGGTTGATGATTCTGGCCCACCTCTGATCTCCCCTACCAAGAAAGTGCCTGAAGCAATATGCTAGTATATCCTGGGATGGCTGCACAAAAGGGAGAGCTGAGGCGAACCTGATATTCACTCAGAGATCAAATATAAAGCGCAGGTTCTGTGCTCAGCATCCAAGACTCTGCTTTCTTGCCCTCCTTGAGTTTGGTTCAGCTGGACAGATCAGCAGGAACAGTATGCTCGTAGACACGTGTCCTTACCAAGATAAACACACACTATGGGAGACTTTTAGGATAGCCGCGGGACAACAAATAATGCACAAAGATTTCCACCTTTTTTTTTTTTTTCCATAGAATGAAGTATCGATTCATTGGAATATATTTAAGATACTTATCTTGGCTGGTAATAAATATAACTTTATTTGATAAACTGAAACTAAATAAACAATATGTTAGACTATAAGAACTCTAAATTTTTCGACTACCATAGCATGTGCTACAGAGGAAATTTGGCCGGCGCTTTCAAGGTAAAAAAAAAAAAAGAAGTAGTATTGGTTTCAGTCTCACAGGGCTGTTAAAAGAATACAAGGCGCAGCGAGTTTGCAAAACTTTTTTGAACACATTCTCAGTCAACCTCGCCGATATCGGATCTGACTACTCAAACCACTCAGCAGAATTCCGCTAAGTCTCAGTTTGACAAAAGCTGCCTACAGACTTGCCCTCAGGGCGTGAATGTGTGCGTAAGAGTGGAGTGTGTTTGAGTTCACGGGGGCTTATGCTTGTATGTCAGCATTCACGTGATTATTTTACCTCTGAATCCTGCAAAGTGTGTGTGTGTGTGTGTGTGTATATGTGTGTGTGTGTGTGCGTATATGTGTGTGTGTGTGTGCATGTATATCTGCGTCTGGTGTTTGAACAGTCTGCTGTTTTCTTTGCTAATTTGCGCAGCTGCAGCCTGTGAGGCATGAGTTAACGATGATGAAAGCAAAAAGGTTAGCCGGGCGTTCGCTCTGTTCGCTTTGAGTTGCCGTCCAACTGTGTCCGAAGAGCAGAACGAAGTGAAATTATGTGACACTTTAAAAGCCGGAATATTGAATTGACGACTTTGATATATTGCAGCTTATTGAATTGCTGATCTGAACTTTTGCTGTTGTAAAAATGTTACAGGTCAGATATTGCTGTTGGCGTAATAACGAAAACCACGCAGTTCAGGGTGATGCTGAGCACTGAAGCTGACATTTGCCTGCATCGGGTGGGTAAATGGCAGGGGTGGGGGTTGAAGTGGGGCCTTGGACACAGCTCCATCTGTGGTGTTTGTCCAGGAACAACCCTCCCAGTGTTTTACGGGCCCGTTGATCTTGCTTCGTCTGCATAACTATCAAGTTCTGACACTTTATGGAGACGTTTTGTTGCTTTGTAATTCTTCCAAGGACTATGTTCCTTCCCCGAAGCCAATTTTTTTTTTCAGCCCTGTTGACCATTTCAGGAGATGTGCTGAGACGATTGTGACATTTCAAGGGCAGGAAAAGCGCTTTTTTAAAATATTCATTTCTGTCTAAAATGGTTTAAAGAGACAAAGCGATAACAGGTTGTGTTACACTTAGAAAGCTCAGAAAAACAAATCAACGCTCTCAACACAAACATGATTGGTTTGAGAGAGACAGCTTTTGATGTGGGTCTAGAGAACTGTTTGGTAGCAGGGAGAGGCAAGGGGCAGGCATGTTGTGACTGGTAGAGTGATAAATTGTTTGATGTTGGGCTCTGCCTAACCGCCTGCCCTCCCTTACTCCGTCTCCCTCCCACTGAATTCATTTTCACAGTCCCCCCATCTTCACTTCACTTCACTGCAGGCCATTGCAGGCTGTGTAGTCTCTGCCTTTACATTTTTTCTGTTCTCGCGTCACATTTTTACAAACTAAAACAAATTTGCTGATGGCAAGAACTTCAACATTTATCCTGTGCTACACTACAGGAAGGTGAGGCTACAGATAATTTCTAAGAAGCATTTGAACACAAATTGTGCCATCTCACCTCTTATCTCTTTGCTCAGTTCTCACCTCTGTAGCTTCAAAGTGAAAAACAGTTAATCCCTTTGAACCTAAAATGAGGTGATCAAATTAACTCACAAAGGTAGCTAATCTTACCAGGCTAAACCTTCCTTTGATTCACTGCACCATTAATATTGATAATAAGATGTGAGCATAATCATCTCTCCCTCCAGCCCTTTCCCTGCCTCTAAGTCCTTATTTCTACGTCTCATTCAATTGATCTCAGATCCCTCTTATTAAGCCTTCATTCAGCACTTTGATCAGTGAATTTCCCTCTTAATTTAAACACAAAAACATGCACGCAACTGTCAGTCAGACGAAGGTTGAAGAGAGGCGACTGCGTGTCTGTGGATTAATGAGAGGGCAGCAATGCCCATGCTTGGATATAGACTCCAAAACTGGTTTTTCATCTACCTGCCATATCAAAGACATGCCCTCTTTTTAAAAGTTCTGCTCTAAAAAAAGCCATTTTCTCATGAAGCGGTAACTTGGAACTACCAGAGGACGGCTTGGAGTGAGACTGCCCCCGAAGATGTTTTTTTCTAAAAACCACATTTAGCAGGCGACAGTGCTCCCAGCCTATCATCATTATCAAAGTCCATCCCTGTTTGTAGCTCCTGATATCATATTTCACTCTGCTTTTGCCTTTAACTTCCTTCATAATCAGCCACTTGCGTCGCGTCTCCTACTCACCTTATCATTATGTGTAGCTATCTAACACCTTGTAATTATAGAGGTGAACTGATGACTTCAAGTGGCCTGACAAGTGGAATAATCTGACTTCCCATCATTGCTGACTTTGCCTCGTTTGGCATACATCTTAACTTATTGTGCATGGAATATGGTGCTAGCTCCTCTTATCTTCTGACACTCTTAATTGGATCCAGTCATTTTGGAGCCCTCTGACTCCAACTATCACATATGAGATATGAAATCCGAATGCAAGAGTAGAGAGGTGGTGAGTGGAGGCCAACGATGCCCTGCTTGTCTTTCTCCTGGCGATAAGATTGTCTGCTGATAGGCCAGGAATATGACATGGGGGAGGGTTAAGAGGTCAAAGCGTTGGCTGGCTTGATGTTCCAGGCGCACCACCCAGCCAAGACTATCTAATATAGACCAGTTCAAGCTTTTCCTCTCAGTGTTGCCAGAATGGTTCATTTGTTGCCCACAAACATGCAACCACATTCAAAGGCTGACGCTCCACGTGTCTGTATTTTTCTCCCTCAATTTCAGAGGTTAATGGCAGGTTAAGTGGTTGACCTCGATGTCAAGTCAAAGGTCATCTGCTCACATTTCTTTTGACGGGCCAAGGTTGTAAAACGTCATACATGCGTGTACTAAGCACTTACATAAAACACCCACGCACAATTCGCCCTCTCGCTGATAAGACCTGTTTATCTCCTCTGTCTCCCCTTTCATCATCAACTCCTATCACCTACCCTGGTCCTGCTACCACTATGACTATCACTACCTAAGATAGTGTGCCAAAATATGATGCTGTCTTTGTTACCGAGGTCTTTAATCTGTCGTCTTGTTTATTATTTTGAGGCAATAGAACGAGATGATACATAGAATAATCAGCAGCGGATGTGCTTCAGCTAATCCCTCTCTGATCGGCCCAAATAGGAGGGTGGTCTCACCTCTGTTACCAGCAACACCCTGCTCCACCGTACCAGCTACACTGGTTTCTGTTATGTTATCTATGAATCATTTTATAGTTGAGGTGGAATTTTTATCTGTGCAGCACAGAGGCCAAGAACAATTGTAACAATCCTCAAATCAAATTAAAAGAAAGGAAAAAAAAAAAGAAACAGTTGGAGCCATGGTTTGACATGAGCAAGGCGCCTTTCATTAGAAGGAGATTGATGTGGAATGACTAGGAGGCAAAGTGTGGAACATTCACTCAAACGTACAATCATTTACACACACATAAATACACACTCTGATTTAATGGAAACAGTTGGTCAGTGGCAATTGCCGATGTTCTGCTGATGTCTATCAGGAACGTCTGAGCATTTCTTTCCCTTTTCAGTATCCATCCTCACCATCGACGTAATTATTCATTTGATAAATGACGTCGGCAAGAAAAACACGATTCTGCTTTATTGCTGTGTTGGCTACAGTTGGGCTGCAAATAGAGAATGGCTGCGCAGGCAGTGGGACGTGCACAAAATTCCACTGCCCTAACTACAGTGTTTGTTTTCTAAAATGTTGAATTACTGGTATCCGTCATCTTCCACATTGAAAAATCATTTATTTTTCTTGCTGCTACAGCAAAGTCTTATATATATATATATATATATATATATATATAAGCATATTATGTATTAAAGACCAGCCAAAATAAGGCACTGAAGGCTTTTTTTTGTTTCAGAAACTTAGATGTACCTCTGGAAATCAACCTAAAAATATCCCTGTTGACCAGATTGTGCAACAGCGGAAACTCAAAATGGTATTTATTGTTCCTAAAGACACATTAAAATCCAATCAATGGGAAACTGAACCAGTTTTTCTTGAAATTATGGATAAATATTGGGAGTGTCATTGAGTTGAATACTCAAAAAAATAACTGTCTGTCATACGTCTGTCATTTTTGGGAAATCTATATTGAGATTTCATGTGGCACTGTTTATGTCTGCGTGAATAAGTTTTGACTGTGGTTTGACTAAATGGCACCACAATAGTTTGGATAGTGATCAGTTCACTTTGTGTTCTAGCGAGCCGATGTGTGTGTTTCTGTTGATAAATACGAGATCTGTATGAGTTATAAACTGAGCCGAGTGTGAGATTTGGCAGGCATGGGTGGAGCTGTGTGGTTTGCCACTGCACAGTAATACAACAGAGACATGTTGACATGAGTGTCAGATGTCAGGGGGAGTTTGACGGTAGCCCTCGACCATTTACCATCTGGATGCTAGTGGCTTGGCTAGGCAGACAGCACACTATATCAATAATTCAGTATCCTGGCACTGTTGGTACAACTTTGCCAGAAGCAGGCTGCTTAGCATTAAGCTGAAATGTCAGGCAAATATCACCTGTAGAGCAATTGTGTGAGGTGGATAAGGGCTCCAATGAGTAACTTATAACGTCTTGTGTGTGTGTTTAATAAAAGTGGGTGGTCTTGAGTTGTGAAGACCAAATCTGTGTTTAAACTGCGCTTCCAGCTTGTGACCTTGAGAGTTATTCTGCTGGACTGAATGTTATTTATTTGGACATCTTATACACACACTCACAAATGACCATTAGGTGCTGTGTTTGATAAACAAACTGATTGGATTGCTTGTGTGAATGTGTGTGGTTTCTCTCCCCCGCTGTCCTCAAGGCCCCTTTAGAATAGGCCCGATTTACCCTCAAGGACATGGAAATTAGCACACGCAATTTCTCGCTGCACACATGTGTTTGTGCGCACACATATCGTATACACCTTACTATACAAACACGCACATAAACACACTCACATCCACACATATACTTATGCGGTGCATTTGTTGACCCAGTCTCATTCAATTCAGTCTTTACTCACTCATCGGAGCTCCCAGGATTGGTTAAGGTTTCAGGGTGTGCCTCGGGCCAATAGCAACCACACTGAAGGGAATAGAGAATTCTTATTTGCATACTGCCCCAACAATAACCCCAAAGCAGTCTGGGATGAAGTCACATCACAGCCTAATCCAAAAAGTATCGAATAAAGTACGTAAATGAACGCAAAAAACCCTTCTCTTGAGACTAGTAACTTTTTTTGTGTCTATGATTGTATTTCAATTTTTCACTTTTATAATTTTGCTTGCTGCTTTTTAAAATCCTTGTTTCTCTTTTTAGGCGTATCTCAGGGAATCAGCTGAGGTATATCTCAGGCCTCGCCTTCCAAGGTCTACATAACCTCAAAGTTCTGTAAGTAACTTCCTCCACCCTCTCACCTATACCACAGCCGTGGTTTAATCCCCATCCCGAAACCGCCACTGTGGGTTTATCCCACTCTTTCCTTTGAAAGGGAACTTGCCCTACCTTGAATGAAACACACAGGCCATGCATCATTAACTGCAGTTAAATTTTATGAGATTGGGGGAGACATGCACTGCTTGCAGCACCTTTATTTCTAAACAAGCACCGTTTCAGTTGCGAGGACACACACACACACACACACACACACACACACACACACACACACACACCCTTACAGGTGTATTGCAGGGACCTCCCAGTCACACCACCCACTGAGATTACAGAAAGTGACAAAAAAAAGTTACCAAGAACTCCATTCAAAGCTTTTCTCTTAACACCACATTTCTCAAACTGTGTTCATTGCCTTATGATCCATGGCCACCAACTGTTAGAGCTGCTGCGAAGTATTAAATCATAAAAAAAAAGTGCAAAGCAGCCACAAAACCCAGAGTACCTTTTGACTTGTGAGCGCAGGATCTAATGAGTTGCAGCCATATTTCTAGTTAGCACAGGACAAGGATTTTAAGGAGATTTTCATGAGCATTGGCAACCCCCTCAACTCCTTTTGGACCTTGGCTGAGAAAAGTTAGAGAGGCAATTCCACAGAATATAAACTTAGCTAGCAAACTTGTGGTTTGTAATTTGAGGGAATCTAGAGAATTACCAGGCACACCAGTTGATCTTCTTTCACCTTGTGCTGTGAAACTCACTGAAACAGAACGAGCCAACCGCAATGAACGATAGTGGGAAATACAATATGTCGACACTACAACGCAAAAGGAAAACTTTGGAGGATCTCTTTGACCTCACAGTAACTGAACTATCCATTTAATTTCTTAACATAATGGTGAAGGACTTCCTGTGTTAGACACAAAAATACTGCTGACCTTGTCTAGGTTAACCACAAGATCCTTGCTGACTCTCACAGGCACACCACACTCGCAGAGGTTGAACAGCAATTCTCCCCATTGGGAAATTATTTGAAACAGGAAAATATTTAAAAAAAACAGAAAAGTTATATAAATAAATGTGAAAAACTATGCTATTACATGCGCTGTTCCATCCTTCATTTACAGCTAAATAAATAAACACATGCGCAAGGAAATGTTTTCATTATACTCGGCACTAGTGGCATCAAATTTATGTCATACTCGCGGGGGAGAAAAAAAAGAAGCACTTCTCAATGGTGGAAATACGATATAAGATTACTATCACACAAGACATGAAGCCATGCATTCACAGAGACAGACTACCGTGGCATCTGGACCTCCTGGTGAAGGTGATTCTATGTGACACACCGGAGGCTTTATGAGCCTGTTTAAGTAGACTTGTCACAAAAAAACTGAAGAAATAGTGTGAGATAGATAGAAAAAGCAAGGGAGGGTGAGTAAAGAGAGAGGTCTATTGTTTGCTCCCCACTTCCTCCCCATTTTTGCTCCGATCTTTTGAGAATGACATCATCAGCCCACCCAGGGAGGTTCTCTTTCTCTTTTGCTCTACCCTCATTCTCTGCTTCTCTTCAAGCTTTCACTGGCCCTTTCCTTCTTGTGTCAGATTTCCCTCACTATGAAATTTTTTGTCCTGCCCGTTGCACTCTCACTCTCGCTCACTCATGTGCACACACATCCAGTACAAAAACTTCATCAAGTATAGACATGATACCTATAGCTGCGTAATATGTGTGTGCCTTGCAGGATGCTACAGAACAACCAGCTGGAGAGACTTCCTGATGATGCTCCTTGGGACCTACCCAACCTCCTGTCCTTGTGAGTCTCCCTCTTATACATATACACATTGTACTCATCTAGTCATCCAGCAGTGAATGAAACATCCCCTGGCCACCTACGCATCTCACTAATAACCGCAATGCAGGTATAGGAGCGCTGCTGACAAATGACAGACCATATCCAAATGCTCGCTGCTAGTTGTGCGTTCAGTGCTGCTGTACTGCCTAATGGAAGAAGTCACAGCACGATTGTGTCAGTGCAGTTCATGGTAGCATCTGGAAGCCATGAGGGAAACAGCAGACACTGCAGGCCAGGGAGAGCATCTCCAATGAGCTGTGAAACAACCCCATTTTCCATCAGTTCCCCCTCTCTTCCTCCTCTACTCCTACTCCCCTGTTCTTCTCCCACCACCCACACCGCTATCCCCCTGGCTAATGAGAGTGTTTGGTGGCCTAATTGTCTAATCTGCGGGGTCAGTGTATGTGTGTGTCAGTGTGCATGGATGTGTGTGCATGCGTGGACCACCTCATCTGCAATTCCTCACCGGTACCCCACTCTTCGAACATTGCCCTCCACATGTACTCCACGTCTCCACTTTCCAAATTATTAATTCCTTGCAAATATCCATAAAGCCTTTTCCTTCATCGCAAAGACACACACACACACACACGCACAAGTACACACACCCAAATTGCTGGGGTTGTAACACAGGAGGGGCGTGCATGTCTAACTCCTCTACCACCTACAACGTTTCCCCTGTCTGGTATTAAGCAGGCCTGCACCCCTTCAGTACAGTCACCCAGCCAGCACACACACACACACACACACACCCCCACACACACTCACACATTTTGTTCTGGCAGACACATCAGTCCAGACTGCTCTTGTCTGAATTAACAAATTGCTGTCATGATGATGTCTGTGTGTCTTCGGGTCTATTTGTCTGCGTGTGTACGAGCACAAGCGTGTGGTCTTCTCTGATTTTTTTCTTTTTGCAGATAGAAATTGTCACAAGTAATGAAAAACACACACGCACACACACTCACACACATGCACACACACACACACACTCAGGCACACACACAGAGTACACAAACAGAGCCAGTGTATAGAGACGCACCTTGTCATTACAGTAATGATAAGCTGAGCACAGAAAGATTACTGGAAAGGCTTTGGAGAGTGAAGCTTGTCGGCGCCTCTCACTGACATAAAACACACCAGGTAAAAAGAAAGAGTCAGCACATGGATTTCAAATTGGTATGAATGTATTAAAGGAGGCTTTCATCCAAAATAAATCATGACTTAATCTTAAACAGCAATTCTGTTCTCAGCAGCGAGATTGATTCAAGAAATTTGCCTCGCCACTTGGAACAGGATAATTACAGCACACAGTGTGAGTGCTGTTGCTTAATTTGGTGCCATCATAAGCAGAAAGATGTGTTTTGGGTCCTTACCAAAGGGTTAAGTAGTGTAGCCTTATCAACACTCATGAGTTTCACAGGCAGATTTAAATCAGTGTAACCAGGTTTAGGGAAAATGGACTACATGGCAGTAAAACAGCCCCCCCCCAGCCCCCACCAAAGTTCCTGGTTGTATAAAAGTTTGGCCATCTGGAGAATTGAACAAGCAGAAGCAGCACCCAGAGCTCCAGGATCATTTAAAGGATTTTTCTCTTTCTGTCTCTGCTTCTTACTCTGGTAATCATACGTCAGACTTTGATGTGATGGACAGGAAATAGTCTGCTTTATTAGCTTTTGTGGAACATTCCTGGTTCTGTCTGGACCTTCACCAGACCTGGCAGGTCCACTCGAAAAGGAAGAATTATTATTTTACCCTGGAGAACAACCCAGAGAAAGCAGAAAGGCCTTCGGTAGCTTTCATCCTGTGATTTGGGTCAGGGACAAACAATGTCCACAGTTGCAGGATACGGGGTGCACAAGGGCAAATGTTTAGCACTGCAAAAAAAAAAAAAAAAAGACAAGTGTTTCCTTAAAACACATTCAGAAGTATTTACATATATGGTGGTAGGTGCCTCTGTGTGTGTGTGAGCATCTCCCAGTGTATACAGTTGCTCTCCTGATGGAAAATTCCCCCAGGCAGACAAGCCCAGAGTTCAGAGTTCAAGTTCAGATTTCACTTTGAAGATGCTTTTTGTTTGGTAAAACCTCCGAGGGAGCGAGGAGAACTAGAACGCAGGAATCAAAGAACCTTGGCAGAAGATTGATAAGGAGGGGATGTTTGAAAGATGAACAAGAATTAAGGACTGAGATGCAAAAGGGATTCAAAGCAGCTGGGAAGTGCGTGAATGAAGATATAAGAAACAAAATGTGAGTGCGAGAGAGGCCGGAGGGAGGGAAAGGGAAATGAATGAATGAGTGAGTGTGAAGGGCCAAAGAAAGAAGAATAGCAGGAGGAAGTGGTCTCTGCTTGTCAACTCCGCCCTGAGGGGATCATTCATCATGATCGGCAGTGTGTGTGCGTGTGTGTGTGAATGTACATGGACGGCGTGTCCACACTCATGGCCTGTGGGTTCAGAGCACAGAGGGGAGAAGGGAACAAAGGTTTGTTAGGTTTTTTTTTTTTATAGTTGAAAAGATGAAAGTGCACATGTGGCAGCGTGTGTGTGTGTGTGTGTCAGTGTGTGTGTTTGCTGTCATAACTTCATTGGCTGTAAGAAGTCGCATTTGTGTTTGATTGGTGGAAATTTCAGGGACTGATAGCAACAGCTAGACTAAACTGGGGGAAAAAATCAAGAAGTTGAAAATGTTTCCTTCTATCTTCTACCTTTTCCAGACACTCAGGGAGTGTCACAACAAAAAGAGCACAAATATAAAAGACTCACCACAATCATTTCCACATTTTTGCGACTGTCATTTTCTCATCTTACATTTCACACATGTCTGTGCTGGTGAAGCTTCACGTGGCTTATTTAGCATGGGAATAAATCATAATGAGAAACTTCTAAGAAGCTGCAGTAAAGATGAAAGAAGCAGAATAAAGGACATGTAATTCGCATAATAACCTTCCTGTAAGCCAAACCGTTTCAGTGCCATGACACACAACCACTAATGCGCACAGAAGCGCAGATACGCATCCACATGAGCAAAAATACTGTACTCAGACTTGGTGATTATCTTGTTAAGCTCAGTTCCTCTCACCCCGCAGGCGTCTTGACGCGAACCTGTTGTCTGTGGTTCCGGCTGAAGCCTTTAGAGGTGTCCGCTCCCTTAGACACCTGTGGCTGGATGACAACTCCCTAACAGAGATCCCAGTGATGGCCCTTGACTCTCTGCCCTCCCTGCAGGCCATGACGCTGGCGCTCAACCAAATCACACACATCCCAGATTACGCATTTACCAACCTCTCCGCCCTTGTCGTACTGTAAGTTGCATCTCATTGTGCGTTATTTGTGCTCTGCTGAGCTAAAAAAGGGATGTTGGTGAAATACTGTGGAATTTATTTTTTTTAATTTTGAAATTAATTTCAATTTTTTTTTTTTTTTTTTTTAATGTCTGTTTCTTTTTTTCTTTTTTTTTTTTAAAAACATC
>VUQG01024768.1:37946-48747 GCA_015106755.1 Etia nguti | reverse complement strand
TCCACTTAACACACTGTTTACTGCAATAGCTACACCCTTTTTGCACATGTTCTTCTTTTGTTCAGCTATTTATTAATAAGTGACTTTTACATGTATATATATATATATATATATATATATATATATATATATATATATATATATTTTGTTATTTTTTTTTTTTTGTATTTTTTTTTTTTTTTTTTTTTTTTTTTTTTTAATGTCTGTGTCCTTTTTCCAGGCATCTCCATAACAACCACATCAGGAGCATGGGCTCGAGATGTTTTGAAGGTTTAAACAGTCTGGAGACACTGTGAGTATCCATGCATTCTCACTGAAACACACAGACATGCTCGCACACACACACTGTTGGACAGTATTAAAAATAACAAAGGATGTTTTAACAGTCTGACACGCACGCACGCACGCACGCATACTGAAGGGAATGCATTTCTTTGGCCTAAATGAGCACCTCCTTGTTTCCAAAATCACCACTGCAGGCTTTTTGATTACAAAGCATCAGCAAGTATCAACATTCATTTGCTATGGTAGTGTTTACAGCAATCACATTGCCTTAGTATAACCCAAGATATTTGAAAAACTCCCTAAATATAACCTGAAGGAGGTAACACAACCAAAAAACTCATATTATGTGCCTCACTAAAGCTTTGATTGTTGTGTGTGAGTGTGTAGGTGTGCATGTATGTTTGTAAATCTGGTTGGTGTTACTTGGAACACCTGAAAAAAAAATGGTGTTTTTACAAATCATATGAAACAAGTGCGCCAAAGAATAATGAAGTGTAGTGCTAAATTGTAAAGTCATAATAATGATTAATGTCCTGGTAATTTCATGAAGTGCCTGAATGTTTCTCAAAACCACAACCAACAAATGAGTGACAGGAATGTGAAGATGAAAAAGTCCTCTTTGATTACTTTAAAGCATCATCAGCGGTGTTTTGAATGAGCAGCTGCTAGCCAGAGTCAAGGTCAAGTAAAGACTACAGGAGAGAGTTTTCGTGAGTACGTGCCGTAGCCTCAATTACTACCTCCTAACCACACACCAATATGGAACCCGCAGAAAACTGACACAGCTTTATGAAAGAGGTGGGGAGAGAAAAGAAATAGTGTCTCCTGCAAAATTCATGGTGGTCTGATGAAAACACTTTATCTGGCATGCTGCTTAACAACCTGTTGAAGTGTTAAAAAAAAAAGAAAAAAAAAAGCACGCCTTTCTGTTTTTTTATGAGTGTCTGGGCACATGCATGTGTGTGCACATAATCGAGTACTGTCTGCCTGTGCAATAATACAGCTTTACGCTCAACTTGAAAGTCATTATCAGTTCTGGGAAATGTGAGGAAACACGGCGTAAGGCGGAGGAGGAATGGTTAAGAGGATGAAGGGAAACTGGAGATTGTGAAAAAGAGGGATGGAGCTCTCTGGACCAGAATAGTGCGTGTTAAAGTGTTTGGACTGTCAGTGGTGGGGGAGAGATAGATGACTCAGCGGGATAAGATGACAGGTGTCATTGACGTGGGGATTGCACTGGTATGATGGGTTAATCTCTCACAGCGGCTTTGCTTATGAGAAATACGAGAGACCATCTGTATCGCCGCCACCCTCCCCAACCCCTAGTGTGTATTATAAAATCATTACTACGAGGAGCCGTCCAGAGGCCTGCTGGAAAATGCAACAGCATATGCAAACAAGACAGAACAGACGCCGGCAGACAAGCATTTCACAACATTCGCTGGAAATACATACATATATCTCTCAAAGTTCTTCATCAAAGGTATTTGGCTACTTGAATAGAATAAAAACAAATCCAGTTGAATAGGACTTTAGGATATCCTTTGATCTTGATGGCTGGAAATCTTCAAAGGAGGCTCTTAAGTGCACACATGCCCTGGCATACATTTTAATACACCTAAGTACATACTCGTATACATGCAGTCACATGTACACTACATTTTTCCCATGCACAGAAGGACTCTAATGTGCATACTTGTGTAAAGAATGGAAATACAGTAAAAGCTTTTGTCTAGGAACTGTGTCAAGCGCAACAATGTTTATCTTATTGAGTGTGAAAAACTGATGAGACAAAACCCTCAATAATCAAGGCGGAGCGGTAAAAGGTCAAGGGTCACACCCAAATCTAACACTAACACAGTACGCCAATGTGTGATACACTAATAGTCTGATATGCATCAAAGTGAAAGCACAGTTTTAAAGAATATAAAAGTGCTTTGGGCAATTTAGGGATCTACTTCATCGCATAGTTAAGCCAATACTCTTCTCTCAATCTGACACATGCCGTGGAGATGGTAGAGAACCAAGATAAGGTCTGCAAACTTGTTTGTGAGATCGATTGCTGGAATGTTAGATAACGGCCACATCTTTTCTCCATCTCAGCAACACATTTTTCATACAGTACATCTTAGAATTAACGATAGAATTGGTTGAATTTTTTACTCCCTAAGAAAGAGATAATGGCGCTCACTTCAGTTCAGTTTTATCTACATAGTGCCAATTCACAATGACAGTCGCCTCAAGGTGATTTATACTGTAGAAAAAAAGAAAACCCCAACAATCCGACAACCCCTATGAGCAAACACTTGGTGACAGCAGGAAGGAAAAACTCCCTTTTAACAGGAAGAACCCTGCTCAGGGAGGGGCAGTCTTCTTCCAAGAGTAGTTGGGGGTGAGAGGAAAGAGAAGAAAGCAGCGAGAGACAGAGTTTAGAGAGGAGTGAAGAAGAAACAGTGTGTCACGTGAAGCCCTGCCCACCACCAGTCTAAGGTTACTACATAACTAAAGGTAGCTCAGGGCACTGGCCCTAAAATCTTTTATCAGCGACACACACATACACTCAGACAAACTTTCTCACACACTTAAACATATAATACCACATACAGTATGGATGGTTTCCATCATGACTGGGACTACATGTGTTAACATGCTGTTTTATAATGACTGTTTATCTTACTGGTTCTCTCACAGGGATTTAAACTACAATGATCTGCAGGAGTTCCCTGTGGCCATCAGGACACTGAGCAAACTTCAGGAACTGTGAGTACACACACACAGACACACACGCAAACACGAAAAACACACCTGCCCGACATGACTATCATGGTTGCGTTATCCCGAGTAATCCCGTTAAGTGATTTTAATGTGGCACTCGGATACAATCTCTCTCACCCCAAGCAGGTGCTGGCTACACACCCACGCAGCCGCTTGCCTGCACGTACACACAGGCGCACATGCACACACACAAACCATGTTTTCCCTCCGCTTCAGCAGATGTTTTGCAGCGCGCCTATGTGTCACAGATACAGCGTATGTGTGCGTGTTTACATCTCATGTATCCAAAAATGCTTTTCAGCTGTGCAATGGCAGGTGCAAGATGAGAACATACGACTTACTTCTCGATCGCAAACACACTCTGTCCCTCCTCCAAACACAAACATACACACACAGACACCAAAATAAATAATAATAATGATTTTTTAAAAAAATCAGAAACATTTTTACATATAACTTGACTAACATTGTTTTTCTTTTTTATATATTTGCAGGGGCTTCCATAATAACAATATCAAAGCCATCCCTGAGAGGGCCTTTGTGGGAAACCCTCAGCTCCAAACCATGTGAGCTTTAATGCTGCTATCTGCACATATTTCATCACCATCATGCTCATCATGAGCCATTTACAAAAACAAATTATTCGCCGGGGTTCGATGTGATTTTTCTTTTTCCTCTCGATTTGTTGCAGTCATTTCTATGAAAACCCCATCCAGTTTGTGGGAAAATCCGCTTTCCAGTTCTTACCTAAGCTGCACACACTGTAAGTATGCGGTCAGTAGGAACCATTCCAGTGAGTTAGCCCAAACACTGTGTAAATCATCTTCTGTCCTTTGCAGTGAGGGTTGAGTGGACATGTGTAATGGCCTACTGAATGATGTTGTGTTAGCGTATTGCTGTGCTGTGTGCTGATGTGGTAAGAGAGAGTGTGTTGTAAGAACATGTTGAATGGTGTGACTTATGATGTCTAGTGAGACAGCCAAAGCAGCCTGTGTTGATGTTGGAGAAAAAGTTTGATGGATGAAATGAGCTGTTAGACAAGGTCTGTGTACACGCGCGAGTGTGTGTGTGTGTGTGTCTGTGAGTGAAAAAAAAGGGGGGAGTGAGAGAAACAAAGAAAAAGACAGCCGTCTGACACTTTTTTCCTTGTTTGACTGTAGCTCCCTTAACGGGGCAACCCAGATTCGAGAGTTTCCCGATCTGAAAGGAACCACCAGCCTGGAAATTTTGTGAGTCTTTGTACCCTTTGCACCTACCCCCCACCCCCCTACCCCCCGCCCGCACAGAAACACACACAAACACTCACCACTACCACCACAAACCCACAATATATAATTTCACTGAGCGAGCCTTTAAAATGTACAGTAAAAAAAAATAAAAAAATGTTAAAACACGTTGATGTTCAGGACAAAATTAAAATTCAGAATCCACATGCAAGAGAGACAAAGAGCCCAGAAAGATAAGACTGGGCAGGAAAGAAACTTAAGGAAAAAGAGGGAAATGTGTGTGTTTAGACTTTAGGGAAAGCAGGGAATGAAGAGGAGTCTCAGGGAAGAGTAGGGAAGTTATGTCAGCCATTGACAGGTTTGGCGAACCTACACAGCTGCCTGTCTCACCAAGTTACACTCGCTGGACTGGAGGATCCTTTCGCTTGCTTGCACTTCAACAATGATCAGAAGATCCTCTTTTTTTTTTTCTTCCCCTATAGAACGCTGACTCGGGCTGGTCTCTCAGCGCTCCCTCTGGATCTGTGTGAGCAGCTGCCTCGCCTCAGAGTGCTGTGAGTAGATACACACCAAGGGGAAAAGTTAGAGGTACAAAATCTGATACACACAACCCAATTGCGGAGACTTGTGCCCCCCCCCCAAAAAAAGCATGAACTGTGAGATCCAATCAATACAGAAAATTATTGCCCTGCCGTATT
This sequence comes from Etia nguti, assembly GCA_015106755.1. Lineage (NCBI taxonomy): Eukaryota > Metazoa > Chordata > Actinopteri > Cichliformes > Cichlidae > Etia > Etia nguti. The sequence goes on along the minus strand of VUQG01024768.1, from coordinate 43,763 downwards.
GCCTTCCTCACAGAGCTGACCATAATTTCCCACATCATAAATCCACAGCTGGTCACTGTGTACTGTGTTTGTGTACTGTTGCAGGGAGCTTTCTTACAACCAGATAGAGGATCTGCCCAGCTTTTACCACTGCTCTGCACTGCAAGAGATGTGAGTTTTTCGACCCTCGAGACAGTCACACACTTACTGTATCAAAGGCAGCAGTTTTCTCAGTTTACCTCTGCACATAGTGCTTTGGTTACACATAATCCTATATCATTTTCCTAACAGAGGGTTGCAGCATAATCAAATCAGAAGGATTGAGTCAAGCACCTTCCAGCAGCTCACCTCTCTAAGAGCACTGTGAGTCAACCTTTGCTTTGTTTTAGTCACAAGTTACACGTGATATATTTTGAAATTTGTGGTTTTTATAAATAGTTACAACCTTAGGGTAAGGATAGTTAACTGAAAAATATGCAGACTGGTGACAAATCAAAGGAGAGAAAAACAAAAAATGATGCAACAAAACATAGTCCCTCATTATGCTCATGATGATGGTGCTCAGGAGCACTAGCTAAAGGGCCCACGTCAGTCCAAAATCTCTTATTTTGCTTGAGATATGGTTACCATGAACATGATACATATTATTTTCATAGTACTTTAACTTCTCAGTGACCTTTTGTACCCAAGAGACATGGGCATTAGTAGAGATTACAACCTTCAGGATAGAATGATTTCATCACATATCTCTCAGGACAACTGTGTCAATTTCCTGTGCCCATTCCCAAAACATGTGGACGCAAACAGAAACACCATATTATAGAGACATGGTTGTATCCTGAACTGTAATCTTTGGGAGATTTCTGCAACAGCCAAGATTGCTGTAGACATATAACTTCCAGCTGGCAAAGTCAGCAAAACATATATATACATTATATACATAGTACCAGAAACATTTCCCTCAGGCATTTCTATATAGCTGCTGAGATGCAAGACTTGCTTCTAGGACTCCAAAACCATCCCAGCAAATGCCCCAAAAACACTGTAACAGAGTCACTAGATGTCCTCGCTATGAGTGTTGGCGTTTTAGGTTGCTCTTTTAATTTGTCACCCATCTGTATATGTTATTAATAACTGGATAGCGGGAGATGACAAAACAATGAAAACAAAATGAAATTTGATGTACCATTGAGGTTTTTTCTTGTGAAATAACACATAATTTGAACTTTGTTTCTCTAATCATGTTTAACTGAAACAATATGTAGAAGTCAAATCATCTGTGCTATAATGAGGTTTCACAACATGACACAAGGACCCTGATGCCAAAAGAAAGGAAATCATTGGTTGTTGGATTAAACAAGATTGTAGAATTATGACCTATTACTGACATCTAGTGGTGATACACAGCATTACCAAGTGTGCGCAGTCATTCCAGGCACTTTCACATCATTTTGATTCTTTTTTTTTGTTGTTGTTGTCAGTGATCTGAGCTGGAATATGATCGAGAGTATCCACCCAGATGCCTTTGCTTCGCTTCACTCTTTGGTTAAACTGTGAGTAAACTCACTTAGACTCCTCTACCTTTCATCGGGTTCACCCCTCTTTCTGAGAAAAGCATAAAGAATACATGCATCTTGATTAAACCTGGGCAGTTTATCAGAGCCTTGCACTTACACAAAAACGCCATACTTGGCTGCGTGCTCCACCGAAAACCTGTGGTCTTTTGGCAGAGTTTGCAGCGAACATTAAAATCCATTTATTGTTTGAAAAAAATCTCTGTATGGCAAGAAGCCTCAGCTCAAGTCATGCCAATATAAAATTACTTCATTGTGTGAAGACTGGTTGAAGTTTGCCTGGCTAAACAAGCAGATAATACATCTGACAGAAAGTATTATCTGAAGTCAATCTGATAGAGAGTCCTGTCTACACAGATCAATGAATCTATGAGACAAGAACATTTTATCAAGGACGTCCCGCAGCAGTATCTGAAATAAAAACACATTTTACAAACATTAACTTGGCTTGATTTGACATGCACATTTCTTATATCACTGTCCTTCTATTTTTCCCCTAGGGACCTGACTGAGAACCGTCTCAGCTCAATACCTGTTGTAGGTTTGAGCGGTCTGACCCATCTCAAGCTGAGGGGGAACACAGAATTATATGAGGCCTTCAGTCCTGATAACTTTCCCCATATGAGGTAAATACTCAATTCAGAATCATTAAGTGCTTTCCTTAATTGTGTGATCTTCAACTGAAACCTGTATTTTGCTTTGTCCAAAAAAAAAAAAAAAAAAAATCGCATCCCAGGTGTGTATCCTGTGGCTGTGAGGAGAATGCATCCCTTCCCAACCCTTAAATTATCCTTCCTCTCGCAATTTTCTATTAATATCGTGAATTTACCAAAAGCTGCCAAGTCTGACAATTGACTAACTACAGTGTATCCCTGCAAGCCATTCCTGAGCCGAACTTAAACAATGATAGAGTATTTGTTAGCAGCAAGTTAAATCTTGTTACAAAGATCCCTGAAGGCCTGGAAAGGTGCGATGAAGTAAAAAATGAAGAGGATCTTTTAAAGAGATTGGAGATGGCAGGAGATCAAAGTGCTGTGTTAGTATCACTATAGAACATTGCCCAAAACAGAACTTCTGGCAGAGAAACATTTTAAAGGCAATAAAGGTAAAATAAATGGTTTTTTTTTGCAGACATCTACACCAAAGTCAGCAGATCCGGACATCAGCAAAAATAAATAAATAAATAAATGCTTCACCTGCATTTTCCCCAAAGATGGACTGTTATCATGATTAAAAATTCAGTTATGCTTTCATACACTGAAGCTTTTTTTTCTCTATTGTTACCATCCCCTCTGTTTACAAAGGATGCCTGCGTCCAGTATAATGCAAAAACACACCATCCCTATAGTATATAGTTCGAGACGATATCCTACAAAATTACAGTCTTTAATACCACCATCTACAGTCAAACTGATTGCACATCAATCAAAATGTGGTTTAATGTAAATACAAGCAACTATTTTAAGGCAGAGTTTTAAAAAAAATGGGCATAACAGCAGCAGAAAGAAAAGCACTTGAAGTTGCTTTGAAACAGTTTGAAATTGTGCTTAAAAGACATGTAGATAAAGCTCACGTTGAAAGAAATATCTGCCACCTTATGCTCTTGTTTTTCTTCTGGTTTATTTTCAACACTACTCTCATCTGATTGGTACAGGGTGATAGAGATGCCTTATGCCTACCAATGCTGTGTGTACGGCTCCTGTGATAGCTACAAGCCAGCCGGTCAGTGGGACTCAGAACAGAGCAGCACCAATGAAGACCTGCACAAGAGGACTGTAGCCATGTACCCCATCCACACCGACACTCACTGTAAGACAACACACGCTTACGGTATCTGTGAAAACACACACACAGTATGTCAAAAGACTTGTAACATATCAGATGGGAATCTGACAACCAAGTGTCTGTAACCGGCCGTTAAGGACGTGTCAGATCCTCACTTAAACCACAGTGACCTGGCACCTAAAAACACACCAACACATGCTGACCCCTCCATTCCTTCATTCCCGGCCAGCATAAAATATAAACACAAACAAACCAAAATGAAGGTGAAATTAAACCCATTAAATCTGCATGATTAAAGCAGAAAATCAACAATTGCTGAGCGTATTTAAAAAAATAACAGAAACAAGAGATGATTAAACCAAGACATATCACTGATTAAAATTTATTTACCTTTAATTGCTAGAGAAACATGCCAAGACAATCAAAATTCATCCAAGCGCCAGTAATCTTCTAGAAGCAATTTTTTTGTCTGCGGAAAAGAATGTTATATCATTACAACCCCCTGCAGCTAGTGTCACGCATAATCTGTGTTCAGATGACCCAGATTTGGAGGAGTTCCAGCTGGAAATAGAGGAATCCAAACTACAGGCCAGCGTCCAGTGCACACCGACACCTGGTAATGCAAATGAATGCAAATGAGTTTTATTGTAGGGTATGACGCAAGTAAGCCATAAGTTCAGCGTTTTTAGCTAATGAGTTGCTGTTTTGTGCTGTTGCAGGTCCTTTCCGTCCCTGTGACTCTCTGTTGGGCAGCTGGCTAGTTCGCGTTGGCCTGTGGTGCATCTCCCTGGTGTCTCTGCTGGGGAACTCCATCCTGCTTCTGTCTCTCTTTGGCTCATCGGGCTACCTGTCACCACTTCGCTTTACAGTGGCTTGCATGGGCGCTTCAAATCTACTGACTGGTGTGTGTATGTGCACCCTGGCCCTTGTGGATGCTCTCACGCTGGGAGAATTTGGTCACCACGGAGCCCGCTGGGAGGGGGGTCCTGGTTGTCAGGCAACAGGATGGGTCTGGGTGTTTGCATCTGAGGCCAGTGTGTTGCTGTTAACTCTTGCAGCAGTGCAGTGTGGTGTGAGCGTGACGTGTGCGCGCACCTATGGGAAGTCCCCATCCCTCGTGAGTGTACGCACCTGTGCACTGTTCTGCCTCGTTCTCTCCATCACGCTTGCTTCTCTCCCACTGGCAGGAGTTGGGGAGTATGGGTCCTCACCTTTCTGCCTTCCCTCGCCCCTGCCACCCCCATCTTCTAGACTGCCGTCCTCCCTGGGCTTTCCTTTGGCCCTCATTATGATGAACACCCTGTGCTTGCTTATAGTCACAGGTTCACACATCCGCCTCTACTGGGAGTTACTCAGAGGAGAGTGTGAGGGCTTGTGGGACTGCGCTATGATCAAACATGTTGCCTGGCTAATATTCACCAATGGTCTTCTCTATGTACCAGTAGCTTTCCTCTCCCTTTGTTCCCTTCTTGGTCTCCTTTCTCTGGGGGAGGAAGTACTAAAATCAGTCCTCCTGCTTCTCCAGCCCTTGCCGGCCTGCCTCAACCCTCTCCTCTTCCTTCTTTTCACGAGAGACCACTCTCAGCTGTTTTTCTGGCCACGCCCCAAAGCACGTGTACAGCTCCGTCGGGACCGCACCTTGGACTCGTTGGTTTCCGTGGACACAGAAAAGAGCTCCTGCTCCGATTCCTCAACACAGGTGTCACTCACTGATGCCACGTACAGTGGAGGATCTTCTCTCCAACCCCGGCAGAATCCGATCAGATTTTCCCACTGCTCCTCCACATCCTCTGTTCCTCTCATTCCTTGCCAAATACCCCCTCCCACTGCCAGAGATAGAGAAAGGGTGACAGAGTGAGAGAGAGGGTGAGAGACTGGTGATTTCTGGAAAGTTTGGATCAAGATGTCTATCACACTGCCATGTCTCTCACTCTCAACGTCTTACCCATGAGCCTCCAAGCTAGCTGTCTGAAAAGCTAGGACACCATATGAATATTCAAGGACCAACTTCTCACCGCAGAAAGACCGCCTCTGGGTTCACAGTCTTCAAGCTCCTCAGAACATTCAACACTGAAACTGTTACTACAGAGACTACAGAGTACAGAGAAGCTGACGGGAAAACAAAGAGCCTCTGAAAGTGGAGAGCGGGACTAAAAGGTCCTTTCACAGAAAAGACTATTCAAGGAAATGACATTACTTTTTATATAAAGGACAATTTCAGACACATTTCAGTGGACTGAGTCATGGGGAATAGCTCGAATCCACATGGAAAATGTAAGCATTGGACAAATCACTGATTTCGCCTGTGGGGAATTTAGGTAGCACCAGTAGATCTTTGTTTATACTGAAATGTGATGAGAAATCCAGCTTAGAAGATGCAGGTTGTTTGGTTCTTTTATAGGTGGAGCCACTTTTTTAAAATACAAATTCTATCCTATTGCTAAGGTCTGTTTAAAAAAAAAAAAAAAAAAAAAACAAA
>VUQG01024768.1:7762-37926 GCA_015106755.1 Etia nguti | reverse complement strand
AGTTGTGTTAAAAAAAAAAAAAAAAAAGGAACTCCTCATCACACACACACCAGGACAGCCAGTGTAAGCTAACAGTTTTCTTCCACAGATGTCATTGTTAATATTGTACTATGCAACTGTATAATACAAAAGTTGTTGTAAAAATGCTACTCTTTACATGGCAGCAAAGTTCCACAGGAAATGGGCCGCACATATATTTTCATATGGTTTACATGGTTTGATCTCAAGAAAAGCAACTCTATCCAACAGGAGGCAAGCAGTCATAGAGACTGAATGGGATGTAGGTATTTTTCTTACAGACTTTAGAGTAGGCTAGCATTATGTACATACAATATAACTACCTCTGAACTAGCATGGTATTGACTCACTACAGCCTTATGATGTTTGTCTCCCCTTTTTATAAACAGCAATTATATAATTTTATATTATAAGAAATCCTTAGCTTGTAAAAACAAATGTACTATTTAGGATGTACATACTTTGTATACAACTGGTTAAGCATATTTTTGAATAAAATTATCATCTTCATACTACATACACTCCAAGTATGCGCTTATGTTACAAATCTGAGAAACCTCCAAACTACACAAGAAGTCCAGGCACTCTCTGAAATACATTATTAAAATTAAACTTTAATATCACAACACAAGCACGCACATTATACATACAGCCATGCACATTTTTATACATTAACATACATTTAAAAACAGGAAGACAAGTATTACAGCTGTGTGTAAAATTAATACCACAGTGCTAACAAGGTGTCAGTTGTATCAGGCATTCAATGAGTGAGGTGGAAACTACACGCAGGTTCTCTTTGCTGGATCTTCTGCTTCCTGCTCTACAATGTGCGCTTCTCTTTTTCGGGTTGATGCTTTCTGATCAGGGGTATTTTCTTTGTTGCCATCCACAACACCCTGGGGGGGAAAAAAAAGAAAAGAAAAAAGAACCATTTAAAAAAAAAACCCCAAAAAAACTACTCCTCCTAAACCAGAAAATCATCGAGTCAGTTAAACTGCTGGGGTACCGATGCGGTAAGGTAAGTAGCAGAGGGGGTTGTTAATGAAATTATATACAGGTGCACTACAGGGGCAAATTACATTTTTTCCCCTCATCGTGTTCTCTCAGTTTTTTCCACTAGTTTTGCATTTGGCTAGGGTCAGTGTCACTACTGGTAGCATGAGTGATATCTGGACCCCACCAGAGGTTGCGCAGCTATTCCAACTCCTCCTGGATGGCACATAAATAGGTGCTATTGCCAGAAGGTTTGCTGTGTCTCAAGAACATGGAGGAGATTCCAGGAGAAATGCAGATACTCTACTCTGGGCGGAGATCGCCCAGACACTATCCGGCGTCTCATTAGGAGCAAGCCTCAACATTGTCAGGCATGCATACAAGCACGTGAGGGCCGTACAAAGTATTGAGTCACTTCAATTTTCTGGGTGTCTTTAAAATCAGCCCTCTGTAGGCTGATAACTTTTAATTTCCATCAAACGATGTGACACCCTTTCATTACTAACATAATATATACTACATATCAGTATAGATATCCACCAGGTTTTTTCCCCCCCCATTGAGACCAGATTTGTTTTCAGAGTGTTCCTTTAGTTTTTCTGAGCAGTGCAGATATACATAATGCACTCCATTATGCTACACTTACAGTAGGGAAAACAGTGGCTGGACACTGTAGCACGACCAAAATTGTTGCAACCACGTGCAATGAGCTTGCAGTCTCATTGCCTCCAATTTGAACGCTTCGAAGAAGCAGTCTCTGAAGCAACCTTTTGCTGCCATCTTGAAAGTCTTAAAAAAAGTGACGAAATTGATCCCCTTTCATTTTGCAGCTGAATGAGGGCAAGCTGGTAATTATGTGCAAAATGTTTGTGATAATTAAGTAGTAAGATTAGTAGCAAAATTCCAAATCTCTTGCCACCTGTTGCCATAAATTCAGAAGTTCCTCCACAAAGTGACATGATTGCTGCAGGACAGTAATCCAACTGCAAAATGACATAGGTGCTTGGCAACTTTGCTTTTACATAGTAAAAATTGCCAGTTCAGTTGCTCAGACTGACTGACTAACTTAAATCAGCTGTCACATGCTAGCAATCTCTCTGTGTTTATAGATTAGAGAGCAAATATTTGCAAAACCTTGCCAATCTTTCTGGGAGTGATTACAGTCAATCTGAATTGTTTGGACAGAAGTTGCTTCCCTCTAGGCGATCTGTGCAGTCACCTTACAATTGAGGGGGTTTGTCCAGAGGTTGAGCTTGAAACACCCTCAACCTTCAATCACAGAATGCAAAAAAAATCAGTGCAATCACAAGGAGGTTATTTTCACTTTAATGCAACTGCAGAAAAACAAGTTATATTTACTTAGCATATAATATTCTATTGCGGTAGTACAGCACAACCTTGTGGGTCAAATAAAACAGTACACACAACTAATACATTAACAGTGCTGTGGCACAAGTGACAGGAATCATGTGACTAAGAATAGAGCAGCAGTCAGAGTGTAATTATATTAGATGATTAATAATTATATTATATTATATTATTAAAAAGAAAATCTAAACCGCGCACAAATCACAGAAAGTCCTTAGTGACTTACAGAATTCTTCTGGACGGCATGTTCTTGTGTCCACTTCCTGGCCTTCTCCATAAACAGGTGTTTGCTGTATTTGAATTCCGATGACTAAATTACGGGAAAAAATAGATAAATTAAAGAACATATAAAGTTCAGTTATACAATCATTCACTGTGTTACAACTGAACACAGCTGCTCTCTAACCCAACAGGTTTCAGGTTAAAGGGGTTTTTGACTTGCATCGAAACAAGTCATTTTGGCATTGACCACACCGCTGGACTTGCCTTTAATTACTTAGGATACCTTTTATTTCCAGGGATGAATTTGAATCCATTAAAAACGCAACTACATATTTTAGTCGAGACAATGTCTTTAAAACTGTTTTTGTTTTTTTTATTTTTTAAATAAAAAGCTATTGTTACATGATGATATTGGTAACTCACAATTTTTTTTAAATAAAATAAACCACCACAGTCAGATTGTGTATGATAGATAGTTTGATAAATACGATGGACAACAAACTATGTGTGACTCACAATATCAGCCATCAGTGGGTCGTCTGGATTTGGCTCTGCCATGAGTAGCTGTATGGAAGTGAGGACTGTGGAGATGTTTAGAGATGGCTTCCAGGCACCCTGAAAAAAAAAAATCAAATAAACATAAAGACAACACTACATCTAAAATGTATAAAATGCAACATATATCCTTGTAATCGCCTCTGTCAGTGCGCCCCAGGGCAGCTGTGGCTACAATGTAGCTTGCCATCACCAGTGTGTGAATGTGTGTTTGAATGGGTGAATGACTGAATGTAGTGTAAAGCGCTTTGGGGTCCTTAGGGACTAAGTAAAGCGCTATACAAATACAGGCCATTTACCATTTGTAATCGTGTAATGGTGTTGAAATAAAGAGTTTATTATGTACAAGAAATCTCTTATAACCTTTGGTGGCAGTTTAAGAGCATCATGGCAGATTCGTCCTGAATTGTCAATGTTTGGGTGGTAGATTGGAGTCAAGAATCGTATTTTGGGAGGCTCAAACGGGTACCTAAGAGGAAAAAAAAAGCATGTCAGTCCTGCTAGAGTGGAGTGAGAACATGTAACTGGTAGAGAGACACCCATCAATGTTAAAGCTCAAAGAAGAAGTACCTCTCTGGAATCTTGACCTCCAAGGAGAAGACTCCACCATCATAAGGAGTTCCTGATCCACCCAATATCTCTAGAACATAAAAGGGGTTAAACATATGGTCATGCATTTGATATATTTTAATGACAGGAACCAATGCAATAATGGATGCTATGTCAGAGTGATTTTAATCAGGTGAAATATTCTGAGTATATAGTATAGGAAAATGCATCATGACAATTTGTTAGGTACACCTGTTCAACTGTCTGATAATCATCTTATCACAAGGCATCAACTCAGTGCATTATGGCAATTAGACATGATCATAGCAACCTGCTGAAGTTCAAACTGAGCATCAGAATCGGAAGGAAAGCTGATTTAAGTGACTTTGCTAGTAACGTGACTTTGTTAGTGCCAGATATGGTAGTCCGAGTCTTTCAGAATCTGCTGATCTACTGAGATTTTCCACATAACCATCTCTAGAATTCACAGAGAATGGTCCAAAATGAAAAAATATCCAGTGAGCAGGAGTTCTCTGGGCGAAAATGCCCCATTAATTTCAGAGGTCAGAGGAAAATGGCCAAGCTGGTTTGAGCTGATAAGAAGGCAACAATCCAAAGGAGCCTTGATGAACGCATAACACATCAAACCTTGAAGCAGACGGGCCACAGGAGCAGAAGACCATACTGGGTACCGCCGCTGTCAGAGTCTCTCTGCTACAAAGTTCAGATAGTAGCGTGAGAATCTGGTGTACCAGCACCTTGCTGAATCTGTGCCATTAAAAATTACGATAGTTCTGAAGGCAACAAAGAGGTCCAACCTGGTACTAGCAAGATGCACATAAGTGTGTGGTAAGTATATCTTTAGTCGTTTAAGTGACACAGTAGTACATACGTGCCCGGAGGTCGTCTATTTGATCTTCGGTCTGCCAGCATGTTATCCCAGGGGGTGGCTCGGTGCTTAGCATTTGAAGTTCACGCTTCAAACGAGAAGCCCTCTGCATTCTGCAAAACAGACAGCTGGCTAATTAGCGTCACACTTAAATGCCTCGAGTTCGTAGGTCAGTCTCCACACACGCTTCTAATTAATTAATCTTAAGCGTACAACATTTATTGTCAATTCGGTCAATGAGACAGTGGTTTGTCTGTGATGTTAGCTGCCTTCTTGCGATGCTGAGCTAACGCCTTTGCTTACTAATGTGAAGGCAGAAAAATAAACACCTTCTTAGTCCAAAAAGTCTAATTACAATTTATCAAGCTTGACAGCAACTCTCGTTTACTTACTTTTTATCAGCTGTCCACTTGATAATCGCTGTTTATCTTAATCAAAATTTCAGTTTCACAGCTCTCGGTGAAAAAGTGTCGTCGGCTCTGTTTTGGATTTCCCTCTCCTTACGTAAGCCCCGCCCGCGCGCCGTTCTTCTTCTGTTGAATTTATTCAGAACCAGCTTTCTGCTGAATTACCGCCACCATCTGGTCCCGAATGTGAGCTACCAGGAGGCTACTCTGCGTACAATACAATTTAGACTACTATATATCTAACTAACAAAGCAGTTCATCATCTTTTTCTTGACAACACTTCCTTTAAATATATAGGCATTTTGGGTCAACTTGAATGAAAAGAAGACACATGTGAAATGTAAAAGTGAGATCAGAGGTCAAATGTGAAATTATATTTGGAAGCAAACTATGTGATACTTACCCCATATAACAGTATCACTTCCTAAATGTTGCCAGTACAAAAAAATGCAGTAGAATTTATTTTATTAAAGTTTGACCTTATTTAATCTTGAAGAAGAGGACAGAGGTCCAAAGTAATGTGATATTTATAATCCCCATGTATAATTAAATCCCTGTATGTCTATATGACAGTAACAAACATAGTTGTAATAAGTAGCTTGATATAACATTATCACTTGGACCTTCAGAGCAATCTATTGACCTTGAAGGAAAGGACACATGTCAGTTATGATATGACATTTTAAAATCTTTAAAGCTATAATGCTTTTTGTGGATTTTTAGCCAATAAATCATTAAGTTGATGGATGTAAAGTAAATATTAATGGATTGTTAACACGACCCCACTTTACAAAGTTTGATCAGAATTCATTCAAGTTTTTGAGCTATTGTGTTTAAGGACAAAATGACACACACCCCAACACTACCAAAAATATCACTTCCTTGGTGGAAGTGACACCATGATTGTTTTGTTTTGACAGCAGAAGCACTATAAGACTTTGGTATCATCTTGTGTGTTTTGTTATTTCTAATTCTATTATTCCTGTTTTCCATTTACCATATGATTACACATTCATGCAGTTGGGTTCCTCCATAGAGTTCTTCATTATGTTTTATTTCCCCTTTTCACAGTAATGCTGTTTTGAAGTTTTAAAATCACAATACTGTATAATGGTACTGATGTAAGAACATTGCATGTAGGGAATGACAGAAAATTATATAAAAACTTCTGATCTGTATATGTTTATCATTATGATAAGTTCAAGTTTATCCATCTTCAAAAGGAAGACCATTAATGACCGATGTAATCACACTAAACTTCACAATCGCATAAGTAGTGTAAATAAGACACAATCTTATTTGAAGGCAGTGGCAAAGATAGCCTGAAAAGTAATGTTTCTGTCCTGCTTGTCCTCCATTCTAACATCAGTGAAGCCGGAGTATCTCAGAGCTGCCATGTAGGCCTCTGGGCGCCAGTTTTCCCCTGGCATCACCCCCTTCGCTGCGAACGTAGCCACACGAGAAAGCCCCAGAGTTGTGACCATCAGGGCTCCTGGGTGGATTAAAAAGATGGGGAAATTTAATTTGACAATCATTGTTTAGAGACAACTTTTGGAACTAAATCTGTAAATAAAGTTTGCCTGACTGTCATGGCATTACCTGGCTTCATCACCCGGTGTATTTCTACAGCTCCTTTTCTAAGATCAGGCCAGAAGTAGTAGCAGTTACAGTGAAAGACTTTATCCACAGTGCTGTCTCCGAGAGGCATTGCTGCTACGTCACATTGGTGGAGGGTCACTTTTTCACTCGCTATAAGTTCCATCATTTGTTTCTTTGCCATCTGTCAGAGACAGAAAAATTACAATATTGTCCCTGATTAGCAGCTATGCTTTTCTTAGGTTTTAGCTGCCTGTTCAACAGTGCTTGATTTTTATTTATTTTTTTTAATATATATTCACTTGTTACAACCAAGGTATGGAGAAGAACGCACAACACATCAAACCTTAAAGAAGGTGGGCCAGACCACACCAGGTGCAATCAGTTAAGAACAGGACATTGTTCACTAGTAGACACTAATTTGCATGGGCTTGACAGAAGACTGGAAAAACTTTGCATAGTCTGATGGTTTATGATTTCTGCTGTAACATTTAGATGGTAGGGTCAGAATCTTGTGTGGAACAACTGCTTAAGAAGTACAGAGTGAAAGGCGTCAGTATATCCTTGGTTTTAACGTAAAACTCATCGTTGCAGCCATGGGTAGCACAAAAGTGACCCCCTTGAACTGATTTTAGTCTCATTATATTCCACTGAGTTATTGGTTCTGTTATTAGTTACTGTTACTATAAGTCACTTCATGGGTGTAGAGCTGCCAAATCTGCAGCAACAATGTGATTTATTTTTCCATGACAATATTGACCAAAATCAGAGAAATGTTTTCAGCACCTTGTTGAATCTATATCACAGATAATTCGGGCAGCTCTGAAGCTGTTAATGAAGTAATGAAATAAGTGGCCAGTGTGTGTATTTTCTCTGAAATAATGCACTTAAAAAAAGGCTTGCAATGTGTCTGCTTTAGCCAGGCTGAAGAGGCCACAACAAAGCTTTGTGCTTTCACAAAACTCTTTTTCCAAAGACACTCTTTGTAACAGTAACAATCCGCATTTACAAAATTAACTTGGATTTTACGTGTTTATTTCACTCTTTATACCTCACCTCATGCATATACTCTGAGTAATCCACCCCTATAAGGTGGCCTGTGGGGCCCGTGAGCAGTTTGGCTGCAGACTGTAGACCCAGACCGGGGCCATGACCCAGCTCCAGCACGGTGTCCCCAGGTTGGATGGCACACAGCTGCACAGCACTCTCCTCCAGGACGTGATTGTAAGCTGTGAGCCACTTGCTCACCAACCACCCTGCAAGTGACCGTGTGGGACGGCCCAGCTGTTTCCCCAGTTGTTCAGCCAACATGACTGGGGAAAAAAACCCCAAAAAACCAACATTAAATATATGGCTAAAAAATGTCTGCTTTCAGGTTCAACGGTGGTCAATGTGAGGACACAGTGTTTAAAAATGTTATGAATGGTATGGCTCTAATTCCTCACAATGGTCAGTGTGGCTGGACTTTGCTTATCATTATTTGTTGCGCAGTTAATGTTTAACCTGCTGATTAAAAAAAAAAAAAGCCAAGTAGAAATGTATTAACATTTTTATTACTCAATAACCAACTTCAGTTAAGCGCTTGATTGAAACTTGCAAATTTACAACAGACTCAAGCAAACTGTCGGGCCATACTTTTTCTCCGTTCAGGAGTATTCAAACAGCTGGCACGGTGGCCTAATGCTCATGCAAACCCGCAGTACATTAACGTACACGACAACATGGCTGCCCTGCTGAGTCTCTCGCTGCCAGTTGCCCGGATAAAGCGCTTACCTACTTTCGTTTACAGTCAACGCTCGTCGGTTCTCAGCCACGCCACTGTTTGGTCTTCCTGGTAGTGGGAGGGGCTGGCGCTTCATCGCGCACGCGCTGCTCCGTTCTGGGGTGTCCTTCACCTTTTAAGTTTTAACACGCTCTCTCTGGCACTTCTTATCATCGACCACTTCCTGTAGTTTTCTTGTATTTTCCAGCCACACGGGTTACCGCTCATCTATTTATTGCGCAATAGCGAAAAAGAAAGAAAGAAAGAGAAATAAAAAACTATTAAAAAAATAAAACAAAAATAGGTGTCCCCCTCCCACCACCCACATTTAATTTATGAACGAGAGCGTCTGTTGCAGCGCTTCTGTAAATATACTATTGCATGTCTAAACAAGTGCAGTCAAAGGTTTTGGAAATGTCCTCTGTCGTTGCTTCCTCCAATCATCCTATTTTGCACACACCCCCCTGCATGGATTATATTTCTTTCGTTTTCATTTCCCGGAAGGGTCGATTGTGAAAATAGTAGCGTTTAAAAAAAAATCTTCGAGGGTATTCGTTTAAAAGTGAGTTTGTTTGAGTAGTGATCCGAAGTTTTTTTTTCATTCGTTTAAAAAAACCCTGCTCGTCTGCTTATGAGGAAATCACTCTATTTTCTGTGCAGTCGAGCAGATTAAAGGACATTTCCATGGAGAGCATTTCCCCGTCACCTTTGATCAAGGTAAGTTAGTCTTTCGGTGGCAAATCTTTTAATGCTGTGCGGTCTAAAACCATAAACCAAGAAGCCGATTCAGTTTTTGCTTGAGTTTTCGTGCCTTAGTCGTTGGACCGTGACCAGCAGCTGTTGTTTATGAGTGCTCTCTGCTGCCCAGCATTGCTGTTCCAAAAACTGCTTTGTAGTGTGACTATAGCCATTTATATTGATGGGTTTTTTTTTAGCAAGAAAACAGTCCTCCATCGATTATACGTGAAAAGCAAGTCAACATTCATCCCACTGTGCATCACTCCCCACCTACCCAAGATCCTTTGGTTAGTCCTCCCACTCAAGAAGACTTGTGGCATCTGCCTGGAAGGCTGAGTGAGTTAAATTATCCTCTGTTTGACTTATCCTGACACTAGTCTACTTATCTGTTATTGTTAATTGCAGATATAACTGCAAATACACATATGCAGCACCTTCTGTAAGCACATTTGATTTGAAATTATGCATTTATTGTTTCCAGGAATTAACCCATCCCTGTGGGATAAGGATGATGTTTCCCTGTGGCTCCACTGGGCTCAGAAGGAGTACTCGCTGCGCCGGCCGGAGAAGGGGCGATTTGAGATGAACGGCAGAGCCTTGTGCCTCCTCACTAAGGAGGACTTCAGGCGCCGCTGCCCCAGCTCAGGTGGACATGAGTTACGTAGATAGAAGTCACCTGTTTCCATGGCTGCATTTTCATATGAAATCCCTCATTTTTCTGCAGGTGATGTTCTGTATGAGATCCTTCAGTGTGTGAAGCAGCAGAGGAGGAGTGTGGTATGTGACCCACCTAACACAACTCCTCCCGTGGCAGCTGGACACCTTCAGGGTCCGGTCAGCTGCCAGGTAATCGCTCACACAGTCCAAGAGCCACAGTCTCCCAAAGTCAGTGGTACCCCGGGTGAGTAAAATTAAGGAGTACATTTATGAATATATATACTCCTATACTACAGTTCAGTGTAAAGGCAGACAGGTTTATTTGTACACAAGTTGTAGACAAATGGGTAAATCAGAGTGCTTTACATGGGGCAAAAAAATGCATTAGATCATCAACAGAACTAAAAAGGAAGAAAAAATAGAGTAGAATTTAAAGAAATTACAAGAAATTTAGCAGTGTGTTGTGTACAGTAATAAGAGCAAATTCAACAAAGGCACACAGGGAGAGAGAAATGTTTTTGTTTAGATTTGAATGTGGCCAGTGATTGGGCACACTGAACATTACCTGTTGGTCTGTGTACAGAATAATAGATAAAAGCACCTTTGGTTTGGTTCTCATTAGAGGCCCTGCCACTTTGTAAAGTTTTAGGGGACCGACAGGATCTCTAGTCTTCAGGAACATTTGTATCCACATAAAAACTTGTTTATTCTGGTTGGATTGTGGGTGTGAATACTTCCTGATCTATCACATGTGCAAACGCATCACGTGGGAATCCTTTCTCTTTCCTACTTTTGTTTTACTCTACATGTGAGGACACCCATTGATTTCTTATCCCCAGAATTTAAAGACTGACGCTAATCAATGTTTGCTTACCCCTTACTGATATGCTGTCCTTTGCTCTATCCTTTTTCTTCACATGTGAGTATTAGTGACTCGCTGGCAAAGATGTAATAAACCCTCATTACATAATACTTTTTTTTGTGATTGGGTACTTTAAAAGATTTACTTCTCTGCAAAAACTGAATTTATTTGTTTACCTATTACATCTCCATATATCAGATGTGTTAAGCAGTTATCACACAATTTATAACGATGAAGAAATGGAAATGTTGAAGTACCAGAACCATAAAGGGTGTACAGGTACACTACACAAAGACACACACCCACACACACCCACAAACGTTTGTCAAGCAAAAAACTGTATAATCTTTCCCAGAAAAAGGATGTATTGGCCAATGGTCTGCAGTTTCCTGGAAAAAAGTGGTCCTTTAACTCTCAAGTTCAGAACAATGACTTTGTTCTGTGCCCTGTCTGCTAGTAGTAAAACAGTCTTTGTGTTAAACATTAGCTTGTGCTAAGCCTGGTATTATAAAATGTTCACGTCGCTGTAAAGTCACTTTTACTTTCACTTTAACATTTCACATTTCCTCATATTTCTGACTCACAGTTTTACCCGCTTTCACCACTGCAGTGTTGGCTGCTGTCGGAGCCAACAGCCAGCCGAAATCAGTGTCACCCCTTACAGATCGCCCCATCTGTTACACTTTGTCTGCGCCACTCACACAAAATAGTGAGTATGACAAATGGCCATACCAGAAATAAATTGTCCTGCAGTTCTTAGTATTTCAGAGGCTTAATTTCTGTGCCTCTCTCTTTGTTGCATTCTGTGTTTTTGTCTCTTAGACGGATCAGTGGGTACCTCCACATTGCACCACAGTCAGGATGAGTGTAATCCCCAGAGGAAGAACATTATCCCAGAGCCTCTGAACCTTTCCAGTCGAGATAAACCAAGGAGTCCGCTGCACAAGGCAAATGGTCGTATCCCAGGTATTGTTACAATAATTAGTTGACTATTGTGCTCTTTACTCATGTATTTAATCACAGAAAAAACACACAGATTTGTTAAAACCGTGTCTCTCCAAAAAGTGAAGAAAAGGAAATCTCATATACCATAAACATTATTTTATATATTATCAGCAAATGCACACTCACCAATAACATGAACACAGTCAGTGTCCTAGAAACAATTTTAAGTCCAACAGGTCCCAAAAGTGGACCTGCACTTTAAATATTCAGTAGTTGGCAATTTTATTCGTTTTTTATATCTACATGAATGCTCAAAACAATATATTAATGTCAGGCTTACAGGTACAGCTGTGGTGAGAAATTTCCTTGCACTCATGGGCATGAATGTCTTGGTAATTTGAGGCTTTTAAGGATTTTCTTTGAACTGTTCTTTTTCTGGGTGGAATGATTGTACAACATACATCTTTAATCACTTTTAAATGCAGAAATTGAGTGGACAAGTTTAATGTTATTTGGATTTTTATCTGATCCACACAGGGACAAAAGTATATATACACTCACTTAAATCTCTTAATAAGTGGTGATGATAGTCCTACACTGCTGTTTAACTACAATTGGTAGTTTCTCTTTACCAAAATAATAAAAAAAAGAAAGAAGACACAAATTTCAGAACTTGGGAAGGTCTCTTGAAATTTCTAAACAACTCCAGATTCCAATATTATCAGCAAGTGTGCATAAGTACAAGTTATTCAAACGAGTCACCACTTTACCGAGGTCTGGAGGAAAAGCCAAACTGTCACCTTCAGATGAGAGAGAATAATCCAATCCAGGAAGCACCAAGCTTCCTGCCAGTCGTACCAGTATATTGCACAAAATGGATAGAATAATGAAGCATCTTGCTGTGGGACATTCAACCAAATGTTAGTGGGGATGTATGTCTGTATTTGAGCCTGTATATATACTGTTAATTGTGTGGATTAGAGAAAATCCAAAATAAATGTAAACTTCTGCACCCAGTTCTTGTTTTCTAAAGTCATTAACGATGTCTGCTGTACAGTCATTCCTCCTGCAAAAAGAACAGGTCACATAAATCATTAAAAGATTCAAATTACCATGGCATTCATCCACATGATTAGTGCATGTACACTTGTGACCACAACATGTATATGTTTATTGGAACGTGGCACTGAGATTGAGAAATATTTCAAAATGAATCCAGTACATTATGAGTACTAAAGTGAACTTTAAATACATATAATTAATGACAGTAGAGTAAGTTTTGCCAACATGTGTGTTATTACTCTTTTAATCATGGCCAGAGTGTAGGCTGCTGTGGGATTATGTGTATCAATTGCTTTGTGATGACCGTTACCAAGAATACATTCGATGGGAAGATCCGGACAGCTTGGTTTTCAGGGTGGTGGACCCCAATGGATTGGCACGTCTCTGGGGAAACCACAAGGTGAGTTCCCAGTTCTCTGTGCTTTATCCATCAGGAAAAATGACTACACAGGAGGAGAGAAAAAAAAACAGAAAAAGCAGGGAACATGGGGGAATAGTGAATCATGTAGTGCACGACTTTAATGATGCATGATCTCTTTTTACAGAACAGAGAAAATATGACCTATGAGAAAATGTCCCGGGCTTTACGGCATTACTACAAACTGAACATTATCAAAAAAGAAAGAGGACAAAAACTCCTTTTCAGGTCTCTACTCCTTTCTTTGTCATCCCCTTTCTATTTTTCTCTTAAATAACATGCAAGCTCATCCTTCCTGCCTGTTCGTTGGCTCCATCCAGGTTTCTGAAACTCCCACAAGATATCAGGAAACAGCAGGTCGAGGCTCCCAGCTCCATGGAGCACACTCCACCTCATGATGGCGACTTCCCGGAAGCCAGTCCTACACATGAGTTCTCTGAAGACCATTTTGAGGTTTCCCCTGATCGGACCTCTCCACAGCCTCCTCCGACTGGTGCTCCAGTGAGATAGAATAAAATCGTGGTTCATGTATAGCAACACGGCTCTTACCGAATAAAATAGGAGATTGTAATATATTTATCTTGTGGTTTGAGCTTTCAGGGGAGGAAAAAAAATGCATGTACAGTCTGAAAAAACACAGTTGTGTTGTTTGCTGTGAGATTATTATTATTATTATTTTTTTTTTTTTTCTGAATCAATGTGTGTATAACTGTGATCTGGGGAAACACTAATATTAAGAATGAGGAAAACTGTGAAATTAATCACAGAAATATCCAGCCAGCAAAATAATCTTCAAGACTTAAAATTATCTGCTTTGTTCAATATAATCACATAACAGATCAGACTTATTTTCATAAACTTTACAGGTCTTGCAGCTATGGGTTGGAAATGACTACAGTTTCATAGTAACAGTCCAATAACAGGTATAACAGGTTAATAACAGTTTAATAACATAAAGGATAAATAAGAGAGGATAAATAACAGTTTTTGTTTTGAATGCTGGTTAATATGCAAGCTTGTTTCCACCACTGGAAAAAAATCGGCATCAATAAGTCAAAATGTCAGGTTATTATCTCCCATTTCTAGGTACGGTATCTCAAAATTTCAGCTTACTCAATTTTCAGCGTAGCTCAGAATGGCATCTTTACAATTTGTTATTATTTTTCAGTGGTGGAAAGAAGCTTTTTCTACCTGTAGGTTAAGTATTTGGTGTTTCATTGTGTGTGTGTGTGTGTGTGTGTGTGTGTGTGTGAAAAGTTTGCATTGAACTTGCTTTGGAAAAATAAATATTTTATAACGCATATAAATATAGTACTAATTGTGTTTTTTTTAAATAAACAAACAAAACATTTTTTTCTGAGAGTCATGAATTTGGCATGCCTCAAAAGCTGAATATTCAATTATGTTGAATATTGCAATACTTAAATACTTTATTAGAACATATCCTGTAATATAAATGTATTGCTGAGATGAAAATTATAAAGTTAACTTCTTATGACAAGAAAAACGTCAGGACAAAATTAGATAGTCGTTACTCAGTCTTGACAGTTGAATGGTCTGAATTTTACCAGCAGGGGGTGCTGTTGTCAATCTAATAGGATTTACAATTCAATGATTCAAATACTCGTATTTTCTAGAGTGGTTTGGTTGGCTTTCAAATACTCAGTCTTAAGAAAAAGACAAAAAGTCACCACATGTTATAAACATGTAGTGTTTAAGGCCTTAAACAAGACTGGTTGAGACATGGCTGATTTACTCATCATCTGCGGATGCTCATCTTTACTACACCCATCTTTTACAATACAAATTTTACAGTTATGGGCCTAAAAAACATTTTGACCTATTAGGTATAATAACTCTGTTCAGTTGGACCTGTAGAATTAGTAAAATGGAGGCTTGTTTAGAGTGTTTCACAGGCTTTCCTCAAAAGGCATCTTACATATCCATCTCCACTTTGTCAGTTTGATGTTAGTTGTATGGATGGACAGATGGCAACACAGGGATAGGAACAGACTGTAAAGTGACATGTCGATTTTATCCAAATACTATAAAACCCAAATCTGTTACATTAAGCTTAAGTTCATTTGAAATTGTCCAGGTAGCCGGCATGGTTTGGGCAAAATATCAGAACAGCTTACGTTACATCAGGGTTTTCCTTCAATGTCTCCTCTAATATCCAACACTGCAAAGAATAAGTTGGCTTTACTTAAAAAAAAATGCATGCAAACTCAGAGGAACCAAATAAAGTTAAGGAAGTTAGAAAAGCTAGTTTATTATTGGTGTGCAATGCTTAATGAGGTACATGCACACAAATATAATTTAATTTTTAGAAAGTCAAGAGTAGCCTACTTGCAGACAATAGTAACATTATGTGTCAGGAGTCAGAGATCTCATGTGATTCCCGTGTCCAACAGGCAACACTGCATGACGTAAAGATCAGGCGGAAGTCAGTAATTGCTACAGGAGTCTGGGTCATGCTAAATCACTGTTTCCAACTTTAGAAACCACACCACACTACATTCACAACCAAGTGTTAATACGACTGAAGTAAAGCTCGCAACTCAACAAAATTAGCGTTTTAGCCTTAGACATTAACAGTCCCATTAGTCTCCAGTGCAGAACATTCTACACTCAGAAATATCAGTCAAGTAGTTATAAATTAAATATTGAGTATCACTCCTATATATGATACTGTTAAATAGAAGAATGCGCCGCAGAAGCATTTTATTTGCACCAGCTGATAGTTTTACACACTGCCACACTTTATCAGTTTATGTGCACTCTGTAAAATTTTCCACCTACTCTCATCTCGTTTACAGGGATTTTATTCAAATAGTATATATGTGAAAGTATTTTGGAATTTTCTGTTGCACACTACATGTTTATGCATTGCAACCATGGAGCTACACAACCTCCCAACATTATAAATCTTCATTTTACCCCGTTTTACCCCGTCCACATGAGCATGACCAACATGGTATGTCTAATTGTGATGCATTTAAAAACACTGACCGTGAAACCCTCTCCCAAGATCTGAGTGGATAGTTCATCTAAGCTCACCTTAGGTTGTTCTCCTTTTTAAAAAAAAAAAAAGTTTTTCACCATCTACAACTTTTAAACAGATCATTGAAAAACCTTAGAAAATGACCCCTGGAGTTTCCAGTTGTCAGTACACTGAAGGTCCTCAGTCCATCTCCTTTTCTGGATCAGGCTTCCTGGCCACCTACCAGTTAGGAGTTGCCCAGTGCTTCCTACATTATGCACCGTGGATACTACACTCTGCACCTAGCGTCCTTGGCTCATCTGCTGGATCTCTGGTAGCAGCTGCTGTGGTTTGTGAAATGAATCTAAGTAAGTGACTCTTTCTTATATTCTGCAATTACTTCTGTTGGATGTATTGATTGCACATTTATTCCCCCAATCCTCTAATTTACAGTTACCATTCGGGATGAGATGATTCGTTTTGCCAAGCAAGTGAAGTCTTTTACTCTTGGACCACTTAACCCCTCAAATAATTTTTTTCACTGGTTGGAATGTATTTTACGCAAGCATCTTCCATCTAATGCGCACCAACTGGCCAACGGTCGCCTTGCTGTTACCATGACCCGTCTGACAGATGGCGAGCAAATTCTCATGTCTGACTTTGAGTCAAAAGAAGATGTAGTACAGGTAAGTTTGCTCTACTGTTTTGGAGCTCAGAAATAAGAAAGCAGTCAACACACTTTATAAGCATCTTGACTAAAAGCTGTTGTGTGCTGTGTTCAGGCGCTGCTTTGTAGCTGTTTTTTGCCTGGTTACTGTGGTTTTGTACCTCCATCATTTAAAGGAGTAGTGAGTATTTGGTGGCCTCACAAATTCACTCCACACACCTTCTGAGCCCTGTTTTCTAAATAAAAACTCTAAATAAAATGTTCATCTCTGCTGCAGTTCTATTTGGATGGTGGCTTAAGCGGCATTCAGCCTATAGCGCCTGGATCCTCCAGTCGCACATTGACCGTATGCCCATTTTCTGGAGAGAGTGACATCTGCCCTGGCGACGCACCATGTGGGTTGGACATTGTAACGCATGGTGCCACTGTCAAGGGCAATTTGGATAACAGCTTCAGGTTCATCAATGCCCTTTACCCAACGACTTTGGAGGTCAGACCCAAACTATATCTCGCCATATCCTATACTGCCTGTATCTTCATCTCTATTCTCAATCCATTATCATTTAAGCCTAGCAGTTTGTGTTTAACATTTTTAGAAATGTAGAGCAGGAAATTAAACATTACATTACAAAACATTACATTATTTTCAGTCTTTTATTTCATTGTGTCACATTTAATCATGTTTATGTCATTTTTTTCCCTCCAGAATATGGAGGAAGCCTTCCACAGTGGCTACAAAGATGCTGTTCATTTCCTTCGGAGTAATGGTGAGTCAGGTGCTTGTCAGAGTTAAAAACAAACAAACAAACAAAGTTTTTCTTGGCTAAACTTAATCTACCTAAATTAGTCCTTAATTTCTTTCTCTCATGTTCAAAAGTTTCCCAAGGGCCACTTAGCTTTAATCAAAATATTCAATGGCTTCATCTGGAATCCATGGAAGATGAAGAGGAGAAGAAGAAGCTGGAAAACAGGACCACCAAACTGACATCTTTTATAGACAATGGAACCATTCAGATGAGCAACTCTGCTACACAGGAAGCTGCACAATATCCTCCTTTCCATTTTGATACGGTGAAAAATTGTATGTTTTGAACACACTCACAGGCACAAATATTACTAATAGAGAAATAGCAATTTATAGCATTGTAAATGAAATCTGACGTTTACCAGTTTATCAATGTGATGTCAACAGAACGATGAATGATTTAGTAGAACGAAATTGAACCAAAACATTCATATTATTCCACTTTGCCTTTGCAAAACTATCTTTGTTCACGTCTGCCTTTCAGTGTTGCTGGGCAATGTGATGACTTATCTGAACATGTTTGGACTCCCTGCAAGAATCTTGTCCTACCTGCTCCTCCCCCTCATGCTGTCTTATTATGCTGTACTGCAGAACAGGGACAGGTAATGAATACACTGAACACAACACAGACAGGCCAGCAGAAATTTTGTGTGCTCTGAGTGTGCTCTGAAACTCTCTGTGTTTTTGTTTGATAAACAAAGATGAAAGAAGAAAGAAAAAAGCTCAATATTTTCACTAATGACCATAAAATTTCTGAGATGATGTAATCATCATGAGGTTACTGGAGAATTCCAGGAAACAGCTGCTAGCTCTTGGCTAAGAAATCGATGGTGACACAGTTCTGTAATTCTTATTTTTGTGCGGAGACGTAATGTGGTAATGTTCTCTTATACCTTTTAGAATTACTGATAGCAGTGCTTTCAACTGTTTATCATTATGCAACACTACATTAGCTGCAATCTTTTTGTTTTTAGAATGACTGATCTCAGCTCACCTAACATGCTGCAAGGGAATAAATAAGTCCCAGATTGTCAAACTATTGCTTTAAACAGAGGAAGCATCTCTGCAACACATCCTAATCATCCCAAAACAGCACGATAACCAGCGCCTAAATGACTGCACAGACCGAAGTTAGCATGTTAAAAATTAAAGTTCATGACAGAACAGTTAGAGAAAACTGAACAAGGAGGAGTTTTGTTTTTTTTTAAATAGTTGAGAAGGACTCTTCTCTCTAAGAAGAACATAGCAGCATGCCTTAAGTTTACAAAGTTGGATCTGTAAAAAACAAGACATGTGGAACAATGTACTCTGGAGAGACAAGATCAACGTGGGGATGTTTAGATTTAATGTCCTGCTCCACATTTAGATAAAATCAACTATTGTTGTTTTTTGGCACTAGATAAACTTTAACTGAATTGAAGAAATGTTGTAAAGAAAATGGGCCTAAATCCCTCCACAATGATGTGAAAGACTGATTAGTCATACACAAAAAGCTTTTGCTGTTAAAAGGGTGCTTAGTTTTTTGGCTAAATCAATAATGTTGTAATAATGTTTAATAATGTTTTATTATTGATCTCAGGCTGTATTTATCTCATCTTAAATTCTGGTGAGGACCAGATGATATTTCCTAATATGTAAAACCTCACAATTGACAGACAGTGTATTTTCTTTTTCACATTACTGTACTTGTAATTCATTATTTACATTTTATGGCTTTAGTAACATCTGTTATGCAGATGCAATCACTGTGACTTCTCTATTTCCACCAGACTGGAGTTGTTGTTCAAGCAGATGCCCGAGTTTCTTTTTTGGACTTGGCACATCATGAGAATTTTTACCTTTTTCTTTTTTGAAGGAATGGTCTCTACCTTCAAGAAGAATATAAACGAAAAGTAAGATGGCATCTCTTATCTTAAATTATTACACTAGAAAACCTGTTTATTGCGTATAGGATTTATATATAATTATTTTACTTGAAATTTTAACAGTTTTCAATCTGAAGTAATTTAGCCAAACTCAACTGAACTTGAATATCTGTGTTTTAGGGTCATGCCGGTCATCTGGGTACTGTGGCAGAAAGACCAGGCACAGTCTGAGGCATTACAAGGGCAGAAGCAGCCATCATCTTGCAATGAGCTTTCTTCACATTCAGAGAATGCCAGTCAAAAATCATCTCAGGTTTACAAGAAACCAAAATAACAGTCTCTGTCAAATACTGATGTAAACAAGTGAAGTACATTCTTTGTACACTTATTCAAGCATACTTTGTGAAGTGAAGCCTGTATAAGTTTAGAGGCTTGTAATTTACAAAAGCTGAGTAAAATACCTGTATCTATGTTTTCATACTTTTGAAATTGTATCACTGAGACAGTGGAGTGCAGACCTTCACCGAGGTGGCGTAGTTACGTCATTACTGGTCCTTTAATACTCAACATTGTGCTGGATGTATTGTAGAATTCTTTAAAGAGAAGATATGAAGCCAACCAGTCAGACAAATCTATACCTGAAGGTGTTTGATCTGAAGATAATATAATGTAAAAGGTAATTGAAAGGAGGTAATTAACCCTTCAGAATCACTTTAATTTCCTTGTAGAACATTATAACTACAATCTTTAAAATACACTATGGTTAAGTTCTTCTAGAAAAAAAAGTCAACATGCATTGTTCTTCAAAGAAACTAATGAAATGTTTTGTAGTTTAAAGTCATTTTTAATACCAAAGCACAAAATGTGACAGAAATGCAGATGCAAGTGGTTATGGCATGTCTGAAAATGAAAAAAAAAAAAAAGCTCCTGTTTTTCTATAGTAAGTGCTCTTTCAGAGTTTAAAAATTGGAACATCACTGACAAAATCACTCGTGGTTAAGAATTTAGCTGCAGGGTGACGGTTAGTCCTGTGATGAGCTGTTACAAAATAGGGCTCTTTCATTTGAAAATCATTTGATTTTCTATACTATGCTTTTCTGCTTAATGACATTTAAGGTATTGGGATTAAAATAAAGTAGTTTTTAAATGATATTGTGTTTGAAAAATAGATTTTATTCAAAACTACAAAATCCACCAGGATTTGATCTCAGTTGCTGAAATGTGAATCACGTCACTTGCACATGTGCCTCCTGCATCTGCTTTTCATACTGTTGGTATAGAGAACAGTTTATTTTTAAATAGCCCAGATACATTCTATACTTTTATTTATTTTTTTTTTTACGGAGGCCACAGAGAGGACAGAAAAAACACATCAATGGTGTCTAGACAGGCTTAAACCAGGGGTGTGGCTTTATTAACGAAAGTACGCCGCATTCTCGGGTGACCATCTAATCCACCTTTCACACTCCTGTCTGAATGTGTTGACACAGAGAGGAACAGATGATTTTGATCTCTCTGTTACATGTCCTTTTTCATACAGATGGCCTGCTACCTGCAGAGAGATCCTCTTATATAATAAATGTGGATGGATGATACGGATAACACACACATCTGGTGCTGTTCCGCATCAGCCACTGATCCAGCCAGTCAACTGGCAGTAAGCTGGCTTTGCAAAGAAAGAAAGAAGCCCTTGCTGGTTTTTCAGTTTTTGAGAGTATGTGGCAGACTTGTCATATAAAGACAACATGGGATAAAGGCTAGAAATACATAAGTTGTTTTTTGTGTGTGTAGTTTTATTGTTAAATTAAAAAAGCTCATGCCAAACTAGGTCATAAAGTAATGCAGAATGAGATTCATCCTTTGTCAGGATATAATATGTAAAAAATGTAACAGCATTCTCAAAAAAATAAATCTGATGTGTGCATTTTCTATTGGGCCCTGAATTATATATTGTTGTTTTTTGTTTTAACTGGGCACTTACTCATCAAACCCCCTGCTCAAAAGCAATAAAAAAAATTAGGACTGACATCTATAAAACTGAGTTCAGATTGCTCACTGCATCTTTAGCGACGATACCTCTAAAAGTACATTACTTCTTCAGTAATCTGCAACACAGTGATTATACCGTAGAGTGTTTGCAACGTGAGGAGAGGAATAATTGATTCTAGTTTTCTTTTTTCTTCTTTCTGTTATTTCTGTCACTGATAAAATGCTGCAGAGACACATCTGGAGGTTGACTTATTTTTTACTGATAGTCTTAATGCTTTATTGTTGCTTGAGATGATGAAAATGGGTTTTGACAAATACTGCCTTAAAGGTATAGATGATCTCCATCTGGTTCTCTGTGCTATTAAAGCACGCATGCATAGATAAACACGACGTCAAACCAAGAAAAACATCAGATATGTCTCCCGCAGTAAAAATATGTATCGAGTGTTTGTGTGAGAGTTTATGCTTGTTTATCTTTGCACAGTTTCGCTGAATAAAACAATTCTACAAGTGAAAGTAAGCCAAAATCTCTCCCCAAGTAAATACAAAAAAGCGCTTTTTAAATTATGATTTCATTTATTAAGGAAAAAAAAAAGCTCTCCGTGTGTCTACCTGGCCCCATGTGAAAAAGTAGTTGCCCCCTAAAGCTAATAACTGGTTGTGCCACGCTTGCCAGCAAGAACTGCAATCAAGTGTTTGCAGTAACTGGCAATAAGTCTTTCATATCACTTTTGGTCCACTCTTCTTTGAAGAATTGTTTTAATTCATCCACACAGGAGGACTTTCAAGTATTAACAGCCTATTTCAAGTCAGGCTAAAGCATCTAAACTGTTGCTTTGAGTCATTTGGAGATAGATTTTCTGCTGTGTTTCAGATCATCGTCCTGCTGCAAAACCCAAGTGTGCTTGAGCTGCCTAGGGTACCAGCATTATCAGCATCTACATAACTCTTGGAAATTGTTTTAATTACACTTTCATCATTAAAAATGACATATAATTTATGTGTAATAGCTGATCTCAAAGTGAACAGCGACAATATGTGTGCACTGAGTGTATGTATATGTTGGTTTTTGTAAATACATTTTGTTAAACAATTTTTAGTGCAGTGTCACTTTAATGCTACTGGATTTATTATAGTTCATAAAAGTGCCTGTAACTGATTACTTCGTCTTACACAGTGAACATGTAGCTTGAAAAGAAGAACATTAAATGTGTTTTTATTATTATTATAATTTTTGGTGTTTATGTGCAGCTGTTTATGTCTGTGTTGTCATACAGGAATAATGAATCAAAATAATTGTAGCTCTAAGGATATCAATGCTGATTTTGGTGGTGTCCTACTTTTGTTGGGACTGAAATGTCATAACGACTATTATATTAATTACCATATAATCTGAAATAAAGGATAAATGCTACTCATTTATGTGATCCAACAATGTTTCCCGTCATTCCATCAGCAGTTCATAATTGGAATTTGTAAGTAATTAATGCCTGCAAAGATAATTCCCATCAGCCTTAGCATCACCACTGTGACCTTATTGACAAGTTCTCACTAAAACCTTTGCTGGACTATAGACTTTGACTTGACTGCTTGCTTACATTTAATGTAATTTCAATAAACGGGGCACTAATGTGCATGCTCTCAAAATTTCCTCAGCTTTTAGATGTCCTGGATCTTTCTTTGCCTTGAAGATGGGTAATCTGGGGGATGTGTGAGGGATATTGTATCTCCCAGACTTTCAGCAGCCCTTATGATCCAAACAAGTGACAAAGAGTTACACGCTAACAGATTGTTCAGTTTCTAATCTGTTCTTCTGCTTCCTCTACATCTACTGAATTTAGAGCCTGAATGATTAGACTGAAGAAAAGTGTCTTATTGGTGCATATATGCCCAACACTAAGGAATGCCATTTACTGGTAAAGCAGAATAGTAGTTTCCTCTTTGCCCTGTTTGCCCTACGACTCACCCTAAAATCCTAAACCTCATCTAATCATCCTTTTTAATTTAGGTTTTTCCTGGTGACTGCTGCATATGTGTAGTTCCTCCAGTTTAGGGATTTTTGGCCTCAATGTCTAAATGTAGATCTGTGTAATTTTAACAATGAAATGCTTTGATTTTTTGTATTTTGTATTTTTTTACCTGTCCCGTCCGGCACTGTAGCAATCAGAATTATTGTCTGAAGGCAAAGAAAAATGCCCAGCAGATTTATTTTCCCAATTGGACCATTACGGCTTTTGCTATACTGGTCCACTTGATTGTCATAGTTTATTTGATCTTTATTATTATTATTTTTTAAATTTTAAGTTATTACAATCAGAACGGACAGGACCAGGGGACGGGAAAGAGAAAGAAGAAGGAAAGAGAAGATGGGAAGAGAGTTAACAGAAGGAGAGGGGAAAAAACAGAGGAGAAGAGGGATAGAGAGACAAAAGACACTAAAAATCTGCGTGATCACCTGCTGAAAAAAAAACAAGCAAAAAGAAGACAACACAGCAGGGAAACCAAAGCAACAACAAACATAACAGTAATAATAAATAATTAATAAAGATTATTATTTAAATCAATTCAAATCATAATAAATAGTAAATAATAAATATTGAATGTTACTGAGCAGCATACAGCATGATATGTTTAGATCCAACAGCCAACCCAGACAGTGTGTGTCTGTGGGTTTGTACACCTGTGTGCACACCTGTGTGTGCGAGCTTGTTTGTATTCATAAGGTTCTCCACGTGTCTAATAGTAGGTGTAGCCCTGCCCCCCAGGACATGAAGCAGGCATGGAGGAGACATCTAGATGTCCCCCAGAGCACGAGAGCCCAAGGAGGACCACCGCAGAGGCAATCGCGCCACCCACCTAGAAAAGAGATGAGGGTGCCCCAGACGGGTGTCACCCGGTAGCCACAGTGCAGAAGCCACAGGGCTATGCCAGAGCAGACCGAATCCTGGGCCCACAGATCCGAGATCTGAGGGTCCCCCACACCCTGGAAGGGGTCCGGCTGAGCTGGGGGGGCTAGGTCAGCTTTGATTTTTGTGGTTAGAAAATCTGATGATAGTCCATTACAACAGTTTGTAGTTATTTTAAAATAAAACAGATTATGTGGTGTCACCATTTTAAATCTTTTTTAAGCTGTAGCAACACTGTTTGTTGTATCAGGAGAACCAGTGAAACGAATATCAAAGTATTATCTACTGTTTAATATGCCCTCATGTGTGAGACATAAATAACTGCTGTGTATCTCATGACTGGATGTGGTGAAACACTGTTGTGTTCTGAAATTGCTGCACAAGAAGGTGGTTTAACCACCGTTCCCGTGTTTCCCTCTCATGACTGGCAGATAAGCACGGTGAAAACTCTTCACAGATGAGATGATTGTATCCATGGTGATGTTTTCATGCTGTTATTCCCCCCTGTCCTCCCCAACCCCATCCAGAACATGATGCTTCCATCTGCACAGTTGAATAAATTCTGCCTGTTGTGCTGACCTTAGGTGATCCAGCTAACCAAAATAAAAACAGGGTTTTCATTTTGCATGTGGCGTTGCATTCTGCTGGTGCTTGAAATGGAACTTTTTATTCACAAGTCGTTTTTGATTACTTTCTACATAAACCCATTTCTACACAATCTTGCATTGTTAATGGTTTAATGTTTGACATTTATCTCATTAAACTCCATTCATACCATCTGACAATTTTTAATAGAAAAAACAAAACAAGACATTTCATTATAACTGTAATGCTCTGTTGAGGATTGCCACTTATAACATCCTCAGTGAATCTTTTTTTTTTTTCTTTTTAGTTCATTTCAATTGTTGCTTCTTCGTCTTTGTGATTTGCAAAGATGTGAACATAACTATAATATTAACAAAAGATACCTTACTGACCTGGCAATGCAGACAAACATCACTTTGTGTGTAGAATTAAACGTCTGTTCTCGCCACTTTCGCCTTTTAACAGTAGAAACACCAGTTCTAATCAAAACTGTAAAAATGGAGAGGAAAATGAATAATACAGGGTCTTTTATTCCCCTCCTCCCAAAACCCTAAAATTAATCACAAGGAGAAAAAAAAACAAAAAACAGTGAGCCAATAAATCTGTCAGGGTCTGTTCTGTAATGTATGTATACACACCATGACAGCAGGATGACCGGATGCAGTTAATTATGGACGAAAACATGAACACACACACAGATGCACACACACACACACTGAAGTTCAGAAGAGGGACACACCAGTCTGAACAGAAATTCTCTCTCCCATGTGTCACACAAACTCTGCCTCCAACCTACGCTCATTGTGCCCTCCTCTGTCTTCCGTCATCTATCTCGCTCCGTTTATCTCTCACTGAGTTGTGGAATTTTCCATCAAAGCAGCTCGTTAATGATGGAGCACCCTCATGCATCTTTAACGAGCTGCTTTGACAGGGATCTTCCACTGTGCAGTTTCAGCCCAATGCTCACACAAAATCACACACACAGAAGCCTCTTTTTCTTTTTTTGATTTTTTTTTTTCATAAAAGTCAACAATGTAGCCACTTTGTTTCCACTCTACAATAACAATAGAACATTAAAAACAAAATCAGGCCCAATCCTCATTTGATGCTTAAATGTTTAAACGTTATGTGATTCAGTACAATATGTTTATGGCTATTTACAATTGTTTAGATCCATGTGAATTAAATCCTGTCAGAGAGTTACATCGTGTGTGTAAATGTAGAAGAACTCCTGCTGTCACCTCCACCTACAGGATGACAAGTGCTGAGGCGACAAAACAAAGTGCTCCCTCAGCCAGGCACTCAAAATGTTATTTTCACTGTACCTGAATTGACCTGACTGTTGATGGCTGCCGCCATCATTATGTTTTCAAATTCCACTATATTCCTATCTTGTATACATGTGTGTGGTGTCCTCTGTACATGCATGGCACAGTGAAATATTTATGCTTTTTTGAGGTTTTCACATAAGTATAACTGATTTTATGATGGCCACAACACCTCAAAAACAAACAAAATAAAATGATAGACTAATTATACATTAGAAAAACCACACCTTACTGAAACGATATTCCTTTAGGACAGTTTTGAGGGGAGAGTGAGAACCTAAGAATTCAAAGAAAAAAAAAAGAGGAGACCGTCATGTCTTTATGAAATGTAAAAAGGTTCAGATGCCATGGTTTTACATTAGTAAATGTATATATTATTCAATATATATGTTTCTACAACAAATGCTGAAGGTAATCTGGAAGTATCTTTCACTCTGTTTGGGTAACCCCTTGGATTATATTACCAATTACAATTTTGATGAGGTATCTAGTGTCTGTAATGGAACACAATTTTAGAAACCTAACCAACCTTGCCAGGGATGTAGTTGGATTGACTGGATGTTGTTAAAACCCCACTCCATGAGAAAATGGGACACACACAAACACATGCCAACACAAACACATTCTGGATAAATAAGCAGTAGGATTAATATCAAAAGCTGTTTTTACTTCTAGCTGATTTGATGGCTGATATTTTGATTTAGGATTTTAGATGGGTAAGTCCTCTTCAAATTTCTCTCATAATCCATGTTAGTGATAAGGCTCAACTGCGTTACTAGTGAAAATACAGCTGTTGCAAGCTTAGAGACCTGAACCATCATCAAAGACAACGATGATGTATTGGTATGAAGGCCTCCTCTTAATCTGTTAAACAAGGATAGGAAATTGGTTTAGCATTAATGATATGAATGAGGAATGTCCTTGAAAATGTGCCTATTGTCTTAGAATGCATAGGAAGAGGCACCAAATCAGTACCACTGCATATCTGTTTAACTGACAACAATAAAAACATCTCTTAATCGGAATAAAGAACTGAAAGTGTGTAAACCTGAAAGTTACACGAAAATCATTTCATTGAAATGCAAGTACGAAAACACAAACTTTATTTTTAATGCTACTCTTTATAGTTTCTGTTGTACGATTAAAAACTTATATATATTGCAATGCAATATATACCAGTGGGGTGTAGTAAGTGACAAGCCTTCAAATGGACCTCTTAACTGTGTTTGTGGTGTTGGAAACTTTTGGAGCTTTTTATTTATTTATTTTTTTTTTTTAAATGCAATTATCTAACAAATGATGTGGGTTGCTGTGCAATTTTTTATACTAACAGACCATCCGAGCTCCAGTTTGTGCTCCAATGAGTTGAGTGAAATTCAAATATTTTATTTTTAATATCACTCAGCAGGTATTTGATGCAAAAAAAAAAGCAAAACAAAAGAAAAAAAAAAACAATCTGTAAAAATACAATGCAATATGCCATTTTTAAATTAGGGAATTATCTGTATTCATTTTTTAAGGATTTTTTTGCCACACCTGAATTGACCTGACAGATGGCTGCTGCTGTCATTATGTTTTCATTTTTCAAGGACTTTTTTTTCACGGTACTTTTTAACCACACATTGAATTTTACCATTTATGGAATTCCCAGTTTAAAAACAGACAATGTATTGCAGAACAAAATTACCAGGACATTTTCTGTTTTTCTAAGCATTTTTTTTTCCACTGTAGCTGTCAATTCAGCCAACACAGGTAGTGAAGTTTCTTTAACAGACAGATTTGCATGTCTTTTATGTGACACATCATCCATTGACTTTGTGATAATAATAATAATTTGGATTTGTATAGCATCTTTCAAGAAAGAAAATAAATAAACGGGTTAAATGGACAAAGGTTACTCCTGTTGCATACTACATGATGGAAGTAGTAACCTTTGTTCATAAAAAAAGACTTGATAACTACAGATGACTTTTATTAGCTTAATGTTGTTCTCTTGAAATTCTTGAAATTTTAATTATTGTTTGATTTCCATTGTGTGTGTGTGTGTGTGTGTACCTACAGATCTTTGTGTGTGCCAGATATCTGTTTCACTCGCAACCTTCTGCACCTGCTTGTAACTTATCTCTATGACAGTCCACTACCACAGACCAGGTGGCGTGTGAACTCTCACCTTCCAGCTCCTCCCAGGTGTCATTCAGTCCTCCTTTCTCTCTTTTCAGTTGCAGCTCTCTTTTCACTCATTGCCCTTGGATGCCTCTCATTATGGTCATAATCTGGGTCATATATTCATTTTTTGAGGTTCCTGTTATAGAAATTTCCTGGATAAAACACAACCTGTTTTATTAAAGCAACCACAAAGAACTCTCAAATAGTAATCATGTGTTCTCTTCAGCAGCATTTAATTTGAAATGTCAGAAGCACTGCTTGTGTTATTGTTCCCACCACGACTATTTATATTTTATTTATTCACAGTTGGTGTGGAGCACCTACAATTTTATTGTACATGTACAATGACAATAAAGGGCTATTTTATTCTAACCTTGCAAAATAACACAATATTTGTGATGTGACAGAGGAGGAAATTCAGCTATTGCTAATAGCAATTTCTTGCAAATTAAAGGTTAGAAAGACAGTGTTGCTAATCATCGAACACCCTGTAATCTTCAGCTTAACTTTTATTTTCAAGATGAATGTGTAAAGGCACATTACAACTATCCAAACAGTCCGTCAGCTCAGGAATGTGGTCATGTTTACCATATTCTCTGGTTACTTGTATATATGTCACTCAGAGCTACAATTGTTGCACCGACATTCATCATACCAACTTGCTCTAATAGTATTTCTTCACTCAACTACTTGGCATTTAAAACATTAGTAGTAGTAAAGTATTTCATGTCATAATCAAGGCATAGTTATCTAACAAAACTGCTTTCTGCAGTGTACATATGGGGGAAAAAAATCCAACTTTAATTTCTATTTGAATGTGTTTTATACATTTCTCAATTCTCATGAGGTGTGTGATATCCTTTAAATTTGCATTTAAAATAGATTAGTAATATATAAACATTTTCTTGAATGTCTGTATTAGATATACACTCACTGACCACTTTGTACACTTTGCTAGTACCCTTCAGAATGCCTTAATTCTTTGTGGCATAGATTCAGCGAGGTGCTGGGAATATTCCTCGGTGATTTTGGTCCATATTGGGATGATGGCATCATACAGATGCTACAGATGTGGTGAACGAACACCCGTGATTTGAATCTCCCATTACATCTCATCCCAAAGGTGATCTACTGGATTGAGATCTGATGACTGTGGAGGCCATTTGAGTACAGTTAACTCATCATGTTCAAGAAACCAGTTTGAGATGATATGAGCTTTGTGACATGGAGTATTATCGTGATTCAAGCAGACTGATGGGCACACTCTGGTCATAAAGAGATGGACATGGCCAGCAACAATATTCAGGTACAAGCTGGCATTTAAACAATTCTCAGTTTGTTCTAAGCCACTTAAAAGCCAAATGAAAAAAATCCCCCACACCAGTATATCATGCCCACCAGCAGCCTGAACTGTTCATGCCAAGCAGGATGCTTCCATGGTGTTTAACCAAATTTGGATTCTACCATCCAAATACTAAAGTAGAAATTGCATCATAACATCATAACATCTGCGAAAGCAGAAATTTTTAATCACTCACATGATTGTGGTGTCAGTTTATGTTTGTATCACCATTTTTGCTGTTCACATTTTTCACCCTGTTAAGTGTCTTCTCTTTTTTACTGCAAGTGAATCGGTTTCTGTTCACTTTAGCTTCATTCACTTGATGAGCACTATCACGAGGATTCATTAAATTGTGCTGATAAGTGAAATTTATTTAAAATTAATCTCATTATACAGACACAATATTTTGTATTATTTTTTTACTAGATCTGGAGAATCCAAAAATACCTACATGTTCAAAAAAAAAAAAAAAATAAAAAGCATC
>VUQG01024764.1:51048-80352 GCA_015106755.1 Etia nguti | reverse complement strand
GAGACCCCACACAGTTATAAGGTGAACATGCAAAAGAACAAGAACATGACACTAATCACGCTCGTGTTCGCTCTGCTCCTTGTGTCCTTTCCAGCTCCACTCATGAAAAGAAAAGCAGGACTAATATTATTGTTAAACAAGGCCGATTCTACTTGAGACACAACACGCTGTCAGAGGACGCCCCCATTGCCATCATATTTAAGGTAGGGATGATTTTTTTTATGGGTCTGCTGAAATAAGTCCAGTAGGTGGTGCTATAGCACAGGTAAATAGTTGGAGATGAAGATGTTTGTGATGTTATTGTCTTAGAGATTGAAGCAAAGACTTGTGAGTGTTTCCAAAGTCTCTGTCTTTGTTTTTGCTACAGGTTGGAGTTGTTTCAAAGCTTAAGTTACATATATAGAGAAGTGTTTTTATATGAGATGATGAATAGTTTTAGATCTGTAGTTTCATTAGTTGCTCGGCTGATCACATTTCTTGCATCACCCTGAATGAAAATGTTAGCTGACAGCTGGTATCATGAACTTCTTTGCCCTCTGAGGAGAGACCTCTTCAAACATGTTAGCTTATGAGTGTAAAGTGTCACTATCCGCAGTCTGACCGAGCCTGCATGCTCGCTGTGTTTGTGCTGCACTTGTGTTTGCCGGGTAACATCTTTCCCAGCTCTCCCTCTGTTTGGCAGCGGCTGCAGAGACGATCTGGAATCAGTTCCCACAGCTTCACATTTCCATAAGCAAATGTCAGGCAACATTATGACTCCCTCCTCACCTCACCCCCTCCCTGTGAAAACTCCCTGTCTCATGTACTCCCCCTCCCTAATTAAGCCTTTATCTAAATATAACAAGATTTTTATTTTTTGTAGTTGTACAAACATTTTACACACGCTGTTTACATATCATCCACACAGGGGATGGGTGTGGAGAGTGACCAGGAGATAGTTCAGATGATCGGCACAGAGGAGAGTGTCATGGCCAGCTTCGCCCCGAGCCTGGAGGAGTGCCAGAAAGCGCAAATCTTCACACAGACTCAGGTAATTTATCGATCCAAGAGAGCCAGAGCGGGCCGATGTTATTTCAAGCTTAAACAAACACTCCGGTCAGTTTAGCCCCATGCACTCGACTTTAGGTTGAAGCTTTAATTATCTTTGAATTTTGATTTCCAAAGACAATATACTAGTAATATAAGAAAAAAAAGTAATATTACAAAACTGAAGGAGCATCTAAAGCACTAAAAATACAGTGCTAATGTTTATGCTATAAAAGAACTACAGTTCTAAGAGTTATAAGACTTGAACTTCACCACCACTAACAGGAGATGTGTAGTAACATGCATGGGATGTAAATCTCTGTTAAATCTGTGCCGTAGGTACGCTGTAACCGTAGACTATTCTCTAACCTCCGCCTTAACCTGATGTGCACCTGAAGTGTAAATTAACCTCCTGTTCTCAGCATGATGACGAATAATACAACCAACAATGTCAGTGTTCTTATTTTGCCACTTAGCAAACACCTTCCCTGGATGGCTGGGTAGATATATTATGTTGTAGACCAAAACATGAAAATGTCTCACACTTGGATTACCCACAGACCTCATTTCAAGTATCTAAACAATGAACTGTTCAAAAAATAAACCCCTTCTTAGATCTTAGTTCTTAGATGGGTCTTTAAACCACTTTCATCTTCTTGCTGAGTGTTATAAGAGCACTGCTGCCTCTCATGTTTGTGCAGGAAATCTGAAGCTACAGCCAGTGTTTGGCTGGCCTATCTTGGTACAGAGATGGTCCTAGCACCACCAAAGATGACCAATTGGTCATGTAGCCCCCTCATAACCTCAGCCTGTTGTTTGCTGCCAGCTGGTTTTTGTAAATAAGCTCAGTGGCTTCATATTTACAGATGTGACAAATTAAAATCACCCAACAAAAATAAACTGGTGTTGAAAACGACACCTTTTCATGCACATGGAGAGTGGATGTTAATTCTCTGTTTATTAAACAGAAATGTTCCTCATGCTCAAGTGACTAAAATCCTGATTCACAAAACTGTTAAAAAAAAATAATTATTTAGGAAAAAGAGCACGTAAAAGTCAGTGTGAATTGCTTGGCATCTCTAATGTGCGATCATTAGCTGTGGGTGTCTACAGAGCAGGATGTTGTTTCTGTTTCTATTGGCTGTCTGCTGTCAGAAGGTATTTTCTTTGTCTCTTTGAGATCAGATGACGAAGGTTTTGTCTTACCAGCCAGTTAAGTAATGCTTTTCATGGGGATTTCATGAGGCCCACGTGTTTTTCTTTGACATCTACAGATGAATGCAATCGGCCAATTTGTTTTTCATAAAGATTATGTTGTTAGAGGAACCGCTGATGCATTGATTAGGCCATATTTGCTTCCTAGCAACCGGTCGCCACAGCTCTCGTGTTCCTCTGTCTGCCAGCCTCCGTGATGTCTTTTCATGGTATTCATTGGGTCATTGTATTGTGCACAATTACGCCTAAATCT
This sequence comes from Etia nguti, assembly GCA_015106755.1. Lineage (NCBI taxonomy): Eukaryota > Metazoa > Chordata > Actinopteri > Cichliformes > Cichlidae > Etia > Etia nguti. Next base: position 77,858 of record VUQG01024764.1, on the reverse strand, counting down.
ATATAATTAAAGGCAGATAAGGCTTAAAAAACATTGTTATCAGATTATGATAAATAATCTGGCAAAACCAAATTTGACTGTCACCTTTTTCTCTTTTTTTTAAAATCTGGACACTGTTGATTACATCTATTTTTTTTTATTTCTCTAAACTAAACAGATTTTTTTTTTTTTTTACATTTACCTAAGAATAATAAGAATAATTTTTTTCTTTATGCAGTTTTGAGGGCACGTTGGGTGGTCCAGCCTTATTAACCTTTGACCTTTGCTATAATTCTGTTGAGGACTCTAGCTGGGTGCTTACTCAGGTGTGTGGGTGATGTGCACATTGTGCCCTTTGTGGTTCACTTGACCTACCAAGAGTCTGATACACGTTTCTACTTTCTCTGTTTAAAAATTCTGTATGTTGATCTTTTACACAAAATATCTCCTTCAGACTGTAACGTTAATTTATATTTATATTTATTTATATTTGCTGTTTTGGACATTTTGTTGGTTAGAAAATTAACTGATGCTCATGGTGCTTTTCTGCTCTGACTGACGGTTGATGTAACATATACACACCGCTTTATTAGGTACACCTGCTCAACTGCTTGTTAACACAACATGGCAACAAATCAGTGAATTTAGCTTTTTAGACATGGTCAGAACGGCCTGCTGAAGTTCAAACTGAGGATCAGAATGGGGAAGAAAGTTGATTTAAGTAACTTTGCTGGGATTTCTCCACACAAACATCTGTATGTATCTAAAAACAATCCAGTCAGCCGCAGTTCTCTGGATGGTCAGAGAAGAATGTCCAGACTTCTTCAAGCTGGTAGGATGGCAGTAACTCAAATAACCATTCTTTATAACCAAGGTATGCAGAAGAGCATGAGTTCTGCGAGCTACAGCAGCAGAAGACCACACCTGCTGGCAGCCAAGAATAGGAAACTATGGCTACAGTTAACAAAGAGTCATTAGAACTTGACAATAGAAGATTAGAAAAATGTTGCCTGGTCTGATGAGACTTATTTTGGCTCCTTTCCACAGTGTGTCTTTGTACTGTCTTCCTTACCTCACCCCCAAATTAGTCATGGCAGATGGCTGCCCCTTCCTGAGCCTGGCTCTGCTGGAGGTTTCTTCCTGTTAAAAGGGTTTTTTTCCTTCCTGCTGTCTCCAAAACACTTGCTCATAGGGGATCATCTGATTGCTGGGGTTTTCGCTGTCTCATTGGAGGGTCTTTACCTTACTATGTAGCACACCTTGAGGCAACATTGAGATGATTGGGTCCGAATTTGGATTAAACAACATGCCTTGTGTCAGTAGTTCAGGCTGCTGCTGGGGGGGATTTTTTTTATTTTTATTTGCATGATTTGTAATAATTCAGCATCATTTAAAAACCACAGCCTTCCACTGTGTTGTTGCTGGCCACATCATCTCAAACTGGTTTCTTGCTTGTGACATTGAGTTCACAGTCACCAGATTTCAATCGAATAGAGCACCTTGGTATGTGGTGAAACTGGAGTTTCACATCATGGATGTGTAGCCAACAAATTTGCAGCATCTGTGTGATGCTGTCGTGTCAATATGAACCAAAAGATGTGGGGGATGTTTTTGACACCTTGTTGAATCTGTCTCTCGAAGAATTGAAGCAGTTCTGAAGGCAAAAGAAGATCCAACCTGGTACTAGCAAAGTGTAACTGATGAAGTAAATTTGTCTTTTGTCTTCATTTGGGTCACAAAATATAATCTATTAATTCATGTCTATGACAGTGGTTTTTTTTTCCTTAAAGGCAGTGAATTACTAGTGCTTTATGTCTAAAAAGACTCCACTTTAATAGACAGGAGGTGGTGATGATGAGCCGAGGCTTTCATCCCTTTTAAATATCAGTCATAATTATTTTTTGGGTAAAAATATTTATATTCCTCAAACGGTTGAATCAAATGTTGTTTGGCTGCTCTGTTTCAGGCCCTGAGGTATCTTGGGAATAAAGTGCGCAGACAGCGGATGTGGGGAGGCCCCAAGAAAACAAAGATGGAGGAGGCCAGAGAGCTGTTAGCATCTCTCATTCTCACGCATGTGCCTGTGTGTAAACAGAATGCTCACCACGATAACTGACATTCACACTAAAATGTTACTCGACAAAATGTAAAGACTGTATAACTTGTGTCCAGGTGAAAGAGTTTAACTTTCGGGCTAAGTGTATTTACCTGGCTGTGATGGTGCGGCGGGTGATCCTGGCTCAAGGGGACAACAAGGTGGATGACAGAGATTACTATGGCAACAAACGTCTCGAACTGGCTGGACAGGTAAGCTTCTGTGCACCTGTCATCCTTGAGGTTTTAATGCACTGCCTTTACTTTATTTAATGCTTCATTCAGTTGTGTTTTTGTTCTTTGACTTTAACTGTAAATTTCAGGAAACAAAATGAGCCAGTTTTTTAAATGATTATTATTGATTTTTTTCATGTTTGTGAGCTGAAAGGTTTTTACTTCCTTTTCTTTACTCATAAAACAACTAGAAAACAAAACATGCCTGATGCTTATTAATAACATACGAGCAGAAACACACGAACACTCGCATGCTTCAGTGTGAAGGGATCACAGCGCTGCACCAGAGGACAGCGCCGGCTCCAGGCCTGATCTCTCACCTGCACCTTTGTTCCTGCCACCTTCTTTTAATAAGACTCTCATTATTTTCCCTCAGCTTTGTTTTTCCCTGTTTTGTTTTCAAACCCCCCTCCTTTCCCCCGCTAGTATTTCAGCCTGGCTTTGTCAGGAGAGAGATATGCAGTGGCACCAAAATCCCGAGCCTGTGGAAGCATGGGGATTTTTCAGAACCGTGACAATAGAAATGCTGCCTTGACTGGAGCGATTGAGCTAATCCGCAGGCCCGGCTCTGATAATGTAATTACTGCTGTCTTAAGGCCTTTAATTTCCCCCCCAACCTGCTCTGTATAAGGAGCAGGAGATGGAGGGATCAAGGGAGGGGGGAGCACAGAGCCCTGTTTCAATAGGGGGCTTACATACTAACAACGCCAGCAATCTCCTCACTCTCCAATTATGGTTCCCTGACATTCAACTAATTGGCCTGGCTGCGCAATGGAAGCTTAATTTCTTTATTAATTTCAAGCAGTGCTGCCTGTTTGTTTTGATGTATGCTAATGCACAGGTTGGGTGGGGGTTGTAAGAGGAGAGGTTGCCTCCTGTAGACTGGACAGAGGACCACAGGGACCTGGCTTACTTGTGAGCTGGCACACCTGGTTATTACATCTGACAGTAGATGCACGTGAACTGACACTGCGTGCCAGGAGACCTGAGATTTAAAAAAAAAAACAAACAACAACATCTGCATTTTTTTAATTCTTTCTAGCTCCTGTCTCTGCTGTTTGAAGATCTCTTTAAGAAGTTTAACGCTGAATTGAAGAAAATCGCCGACCAGATCATCCCCAAGCAGAGAGCAGCTCAGTTTGATGTGGTCAAGCACATGCGACAGGATCAGATCACCAACGGCATGGTCAATGCAATATCCACGGTGAGCAAGTCATGGCTGCTATAGCCTGTAAAAACAAACATCTGGCTGAGCACTGGTTCTCTCACTGCTCTGTCACTTAGCTCTGTATTAAGCTCAGAAAGAGGTTGTTCCATCTCAAATAAGCCACATTTTGGAAAGTTTTCTGCTCGACCATCTGCATGTTGCATAAAAATTTTATGGTCCAAAATTTTAGTGTATATAATGAGAATTTTAGCTTCATATATCAGACACTTTTAAGAGATATATTTTTTGAAAAATGGTTCATCACTTTCAAACCTTTTTTATGTTTTTTTTATTTTTATGTTTAAAAATAGCTGAAAACTATTAAAGATAAAATCTTGGCATTTTCCAAGTTACAGATCTTCTAATTTGCCTCCATCAAAAAATGTCTGTCCATTGGCTAGCTAAAATGAAGAAAAAAAAAAATCCCATATTTCAGTACACACTAATAAAAACAAAAAAAAACTTTAAACAGGCTATTAGTGATAATTTTAAAATTATATATAGTTAAATTTCACAGCACTACTGCAAAGCATGTGGACATGAAATTCTTTGTCACAAAAATGGACCAAAACATTTTCATTCATCTTTCATTTTGGATTAATCACATATTGAACATGAAAAACTAAACTATCAGTATTAATGGTGTCCTGCTCGGCTGAGCTGTAATGCTAGCTGGCTTGACTCTCTCTAAAGTCAGCGTCTGACATCAAACAGCTCACAAAACAGTCTTGATGGATAAATAGAGCTGCAGGCCAGAAGAAACAGACATGCAGCGGAAATGTTCATTTAACATATCTAAATATGTATTACATTTATTAAAGATGCTTATGATAGCAAAAAAAAACCCAATCAAAAACTATCAGGCGTACCTACATCAACTGTAGTGCCCCCAATTAAGTAGAGGTTCAGTTTCTGTTCCTATGTGAGTGTTAACTTACATTTTTCTCATACTTGTTCTGTACTTGTAATAGAAGAATAAAGTGGTCGCTGATCAAACATAAATTAGAAAGCAGGAGTTACTAACAACCTGCTCTTTATAAGATAAATTTATAGACTTATATTAAAACAACATTAAGAGTGAAATCCTGCTTTCAGAATTTAAACCAGAAATGTCTCTTTCTTAATTTGTAATCATTGCATGAATTTTTGTAATGTTGCATTGAAACATCCTTCACTTATGAATAGTTCATATTACTGGCACATTTTTTTCAGTCATTAAAATGGATTAATGAGCAATAAAGTGTTAATATTGTGTACTAAGTAATATTTACTATGCAGTATGTAACTAATGGTGTTGCTGTTTTCTTGAAACAGGGTAACTGGTCTCTGAAGAGATTCAAGATGGACCGTCAGGGAGTCACCCAGGTCCTGTCTCGTCTCTCCTACATTTCAGCTCTCGGCATGATGACCAGGATCTCCTCCCAGTTTGAGAAGACGAGGAAGGTCAGCGGACCGCGCTCCCTGCAGCCGTCGCAGTGGGGAATGCTGTGTCCATCTGACACCCCTGAGGGCGAGGTAAGTGTGCTGCGGCAGCCACACCTGATGGCCCAGGAGGTTTCTCAAAGGCTAATGTGCTGTGGGACATGTACTGCTATATATAGGAATCATTTTACTTTAATGAGTTATTCTCATGCTATAACACTCCCTGTGCTGGTTAGACTATGACCTACCTCTAAATGGGGATTGGAGGGGAAGCTACTGACACTGAGACTCTTAGAAACACTCTTGTTTCTGTATTGCGTGTTCCCACAAGGATAATATTGGATTATATATGTGTATCTGTAGGCCTGTGGTCTGGTGAAGAACTTGGCTCTGATGACGCACATCACCACCGACATGGAGGACGGTCCCATCATCAAGCTGGCCTTCAACCTCGGGGTGGAAGATGTGAACTTGCTGTGTGGAGAGGAGCTCTCCTACCCTAGCGTGTTTCTCGTCTTCCTCAATGGTAAACCACCTCCGCAGCAGTGGAGCCTAATTAATAAATAAACACAGAGAGAATTAGCACCGGAGGCTTTTGCTTTAGATCGCTTGAAAAGAAAGTCTTAATCCTCCCTGTTTTGAATGCATTGCTTATGAACATGAAGGGAAAAATATTCTGTTTAGTTTACAGAAGGTAATTTAGCATTTCACAGTGAGGCTGATAATTCATTCATTTCACGACAGCAGTAGGTATTATTCTTGAGTCAAAACTTGGCCCCTTAATTACTGTATATGTTTGTCTCGCCACTGATAACTGTCAAATTATATTAGCTGCCATACCATTTAATTAGTTGGTAGCAGCAGGTGTCAAAGCCCTTCAGAGTGTGTTCACTGCAAATGTGCCCTCACACAGAGGCAGAGCAGTGTCTCCTCTGTTCTCCAGTCATTTGTCTGTCAGACTTGATATGAACACACCCCTACAGGCAGTTAGAGCTCCGTTTCTTCCAGAGTACGCTGCGGTGTCTTACAAATGCCGCCTTCACTCCTTCTTTATGCATTTAAAGTTCGAATTTTAACCAAAGTCAGCTGATTAATAATTTGTCATGGCTTTTTTGTGGGAAAAATCCCACAAATTTCCTGTTTTAACCTCTTAGATGTCAAATGTCCTGATGTTTCTTGTTTGATATGATGGTAAACAGATCATGTATGAGCTTCAGACAGGTGTTTATTGCACTGTGGGCCATTGTTATATGGTTTACTATTCTTTGGCATTTTACTGATAATTTGACTAACTGAGAAAGCAACTGTTAAATTAATGGATAAACAAAATCCATGTGTTTATTAATGTGATCTCTAAATGTTAAACAAATGTGACGCAGCAGGGGAAAAGTCGTCCAAACACACCAGCCGAGAATATCGCCTTCACACACAAACAGCCGAGCAGTGATGCTATCAAGAACAATCCTACTGTCCCTAATGTTAACTGCAATATCTTTCAAAACTATGTCAAAAGATGTCATTTATTGAACAGTCTCTAATGCATAAACTACATTTAACAGTGCACTATTTTGACCGGGTTTACATCCAGCAAACATCTCTGCTGTGAGGGGAAAACCTTCAGTCACCGCAGCCACACACCTACAGACGCTACCTGGCGAGTCAGAGAGCGAAGTCTGCCCCCTCAGTGATGCTGGCAACTTTTCTGTGTCTACGCTGTGACAATAGTGTTGTATGCATCGTGATCCATCAGATGTTTTAAACATTGACAAACTTGCTACAAGTGACTGTGAGATGACATGATTTTGAAAGAATGAAGTTAAACAGTCATAAAAAATAATCAAAGGGAGATCAATGTAATGGTTTCGTCTTGCTAACAGAGTTTTGTAACAACAATAAAAATTTTTTAAAAAGGTCGTTACGCAATTGTTTGATGGCTCTTTAAGATTCCTGGATACACAAAGTCAGAATGTGCTTAGCTCAGCACATCAGTCTTCTAACCCCAAAAATATGTTTAATATTTAATATCTGTCCTCCTTATCTGTATCATGTCCACAGGTAACATCCTCGGTGTGATCCGAGGCCATCAGAAGCTGATCAGCACTTTCAGGCTGATGCGCAGGGCGGGTTTCATCAATGAGTTTGTGTCCATCTCCACAAACCTGAGCGACCGCTGCGTCTACATCTCATCTGATGGAGGACGACTCTGCAGGTGCGGAATTTAGAAAAAATAGCATAATATGGAAATAAATGTTTGCTGTGAATAAATACTTAAGGATCTTTATACACCAGTGTGTTTGATTAGCGTAACATTGAGTTCTTTAGCTCTAAGAATGTTTTTCACAGAGCTTTGTTTTGTTGTGTTTCCCTCTGCAGGCCATACATCATAGTAAAGAAGGGAGTTCCAATGGTGAAAAACAAGCACATCGAAGACCTGTCTCAGGGCTACAGGTGAGGACAGGAGTGCAGAGAGTGACTGCTGTTAAAGAAGCAGCTCTTTAAGTTACTGTTTTGTTTTGTTTTATAAACTCGCCACATTGGCTTATTTTCTAACCTAATAAACATCAATTATACAACTGCTTGAAAAACAAAAGTCACTGGATAGTTTCGTGCTTATTTGTGAAATTCTGAGTGTGTCCTCACACTTGCAGGGTGTCTCTGCAATCACACCACATACAGGAACTTCCCAAACAGCAGATTTTTTTATAGTTTCTATACTTTCTTATTTACTTCAGAACTTTTGAGGATTTCCTACATGAAGGCCTGGTGGAGTATCTGGATGTCAACGAGGAGAACGACTGTCAGATCGCCCTTTATGAATACATGATTAACAAGTCAGTGGCACATGATAAGCTGATTTCAGTAAAACGAAAAGATCATTCAGGTTTATGCCAAGTAAGTTACCACCTCTTTTTTTTTTTTTTTAACCTCTCTAGAGACACAACACACTTGGAGATCGAGCCCTTCACGCTCCTTGGAGTGTGTGCCGGCCTCATTCCCTACCCCCACCACAACCAGTCACCCAGGAACACATACCAGTGTGCTATGGGCAAGCAGGCAATGGGTAAGTGTGGGCTGAGCAGGTAGCACACAGGTCATTAAACTGCAAGGATCTCGAATCCTTTCTCAAACATCGTCCCCACAGCTGCATGTGCACACACAAACACGGCCTCTTACAGTAATTTAATCTTACATGAACAAATGAACAGTGTTCCTAAGCCTCCTAAATCTGCTGGTTCAGAGTTTGCACTTTTATTTGCACAAGTTAAAATCATACAAAAGGGCATTAGAATAACAAATGGTATAGATACAAGCAGCCTGCTGGTTCTTCTCCCCCAAAACTCCACTCCTGCACCACTTCTTGTCAGAATGCATTTGTATGTGTGATTAAGTGTCTCGTGTGTGTGTGTGTGTGTGTGTGTGTGTGTGTGTGTGTCTGAGTATGAGTGTGTGAGCATGGACATCAAACATGGGGAGCTTGCGTAGGTTCTCTTTTGTGCTGTGTGTGCAGAGGCCCTTTCCCTGCCAGTCACCCAGAGTGTCATTAGCAATTCATTGTGTCTGCTCTGGCTGTGCTCGGGGGGTCAGTGTGCTCAGCTGCAAAAGACCACTGAGTGTGCACCCGGAGCTCCTTGGTAACCAGAACTTCCCCAAACGGCCCTGCTAACCATTCTTAAGGACTGCGGTCGCCCCCTCCACTTTACCTTCATCCGTCCCTTCCTCCCCGCCCTCCCAGTCTTTACAAAAACACTGACTGGAACTATATTTGGCCCAATATTCTCTGCCTTGTCTGTTTTGTATGGACGGCTCCCATACATGTGCAAATCTGTCCATGTGGCCCGGCCCTGTTATCACACACAGTGTAATTGTGAAGCAGTATCATCTGACAAATGTCAAAGCCTCCATGGAGGCCAGACTTTAGGCCATAATATGAGAGAGTTCTAATCAGGAGGAAGTAACACCTATAATCCTCTAAAAATGGATTTGTTGACAATTATATATTTGCTTATAGATGCCCTAAATCACTAGATTACAGACACACAGTGGTTTATATATAAGTTTTTATTTAAAATTGAGTTGTTTTGTTTTTTTTATCTGATCTTCGTGATTCTTCTCTCCAGGGACTATCGGCTACAACCAGAGAAACCGCATCGACACCCTGATGTACCTGCTGGCCTATCCTCAAAAGCCGATGGTCAAAACAAAAACCATCGAGCTGATTGATTTTGAGAAGTTGCCGGCTGGTCAGAACGCCACCGTGGCTGTGATGAGCTACAGTGGCTACGATATCGAGGACGCTCTGGTCCTCAACAAAGCCTCACTGGACAGAGGTGTGAGATCTGTCCAACTTAAAGAATTGCTGTGTAGTCGTTTTAAGCAACAAAATACAAGAATAGGAGGTAGAAAATCTAATGTAACAGTAAATGTGTCTCCCTACAGGATTTGGACGGTGCCTTGTCTACAAAAATGCAAAATGCACACTGCGACGTTATACCAATCAGACTTTCGACAAGGTAATGGGCCCCATGTTGGATGCTGCCACACGAAAACCCATCTGGAGGCACAGCATCCTGGATGCTGATGGTATCTGCTCCCCTGGTGAGTACCAACAGGACTGGAGCAAATCCAGCATGGTTCGCTGCTCCTTAACAGCCTCTTCTGTGGCATTCATTTTGTGAGCATTATCTGTGTCAGGAGTTTGATTTTACTGATGTTTCACTCAGAGAGAAGTTAAGCCCATTTTTGCAATATTTACACACACCACTTTTTACATATCTACATACTTTTTCATCAGTTGGAACAGTTAGAAATGTGTCATCAGTATTATTAGTATTAAGAAGAAGAAAATAGGATCATAAAGCTAAAGTGTGGATTATCAACTGCACTGATCAAACAGCTGGGGACTGGAATTGACCGATTTCAGTATTCTCAGCCAGTCGGCCTCACGTATGCGTGATTATAAGTCGATCCATTTCATGCATGCACAGCACATGCACAGTAGTGCAGGCAAATAGTTGCTCACACACTCACTGTGGCCATTTTTGAGCTCTTCACTGTGAGTGAACACAGAAAAGTTCCCAGAGTAAATCCTGGGGGAACCACCACAACATCAGTTGTAACAACAAACCAAATCTGGCACCTAAATCACCCTCACCAAGCTCAATATGGACATTTTAAAGGAGCTAACAAAGAGAAAGTCCCTAAAGCTGAAGCTATCCAGAGCTTATAGCCAGCCAGCAATCATGAGTTGCATTGTGAGCCTCGGTATGAGCAAAGGATCAAAGCAGTTACAAGTAAATTGTAGAGATGAGTGAAAAGACAAGAAGGTTGATGTTCTGCTGTCTGGTGACGTTATAAACATGCTGAAAAATGATGTAACTGACGTTCGTTTTGTTATGTAAATCTGTTGCATCTGCTTTTCTTTTTCCTTTTTTTAAAGGTAAAATTTGTTGTTATTATGTAAAGGTGGGTGTACAGTAACTTATTTTCAATTAATCATTTGTACCTCTTGTAGCAGACCCCTGCATCCTGTGACTTACTGCAGTTTTGGAGAAATTGTAAAGTTTATTGATTGCTTTTATTATGAGAATAATATTTAAGATTCAAAAGAAGTTTATTTTTGTTTGTGTCTTGTCAGATATAGTTTTTAGGAAGAAAACTGGAATTGGCAGAAATCAATATGAACATGTTACCTTTAGAAAAGAAAATCAGAAATCAGAATCGGGCAAGAAAATAGCAGTTGGTGCATTTCTATATAAAAATGTGAACTTAACCTCTGGATCTAAAACTTGTCCGTTTCTGTAATGACCACCAGAGTGCGACTACTGTGACCATAAAAAGAAGTCCAGTGGAAATAAAGTCTATAAAAAAACAGCACTGGACTCTCTCAGTCTATGACCTCAGTAAATGCTCTCCTGATGAGTTTAAAGTTTTACTGAATACCAAATTTTAATTTTGTAAATTATGCTCCTCATTATAGTCTTTAAAAGAAAGTAATGAGTGAATGAAATGGTATTTGCAATGTAGTCCAACTGATAAAAAGCGCCTGACGTATCCTATTTGCCGATATAGTAATTTTCATTTGTTGGCAAATAAATTAACAAAGTAAAGAAGAAACAGAAAAAACACCCTTCAACCATGTTATCAGTGTTGACTTTGCATAGTTTGTCCACTAGAGGGCACTCTGCTACTTCCCTGTTGGCAACAGGCTACAAACAAAAGAGCCAGCTGATCTGAGCAGAATCGGATGGATAATAAATGAGTAATCCAGACAAATTTATTTTTAAACCTGCGTTGTAATATGTTGATAAGGACACACAGATTACTGCACATAACAAATATAAGGGAAATGTGTTTGTTTCATGTGCATTAAAAAAAATCGTCCTATATATCTGATTTTTAAATCACCAAATATCAGTATCAATTCCAGTATCGGTCGGGCTCTAGCGTGCCGATCACTTCTCAGTCGGATCCACTCCTCGTTCATCATATTTAGTTTCAAAAAGAGCAACATGGCACAGGAGACCACAAACCTTGGGGGGCATGGACATCAAGGACCTTGTTTCTATCTTTCATATACAGTTTATGGTTTTAGTAGCGATTCGAAGTCATAAACCAGAAGAGTAGAGACATTTTTGAAGAAAACAGATGTAAACAAAGCTAGCAAAAAAACCCAAAACAACGGTAACAAGCACGGTCAAAGATTTGACGTTAGCACAAGTAAAAGAGCACTTAATGGCCTTTAGTCTATGTAAGCCAGTCGGTCTAAGACTCTTTGATGTGTCTTGCGTGCTTCAGGTGAGAGAGTGGAGAACAAGCAGGTGCTGGTGAACAAATCTATGCCGACTGTCACGCAGACACCACTGGAGGGCAGTACCCAGCCAGGCCAGCCCCAGTACAGAGACGTGCCCATCAGGTGAGTCAGCTTCCAGCACCACGCCCACACACATCACTGTGGAACTATTTTTTTAAACTCTTATATCTATGTAGAGGGAAAAATGGGACTCAGTTTGAATTCTCTCGTTTTCAGTTATAAGGGGTCAACGGACTCGTACATCGAAAAGGTCATGATCTCGTCCAATGCTGAAGACGCCTTCCTCATCAAGATCCTCCTGAGGCAGACCAGGAGACCGGAGATAGGCGACAAATTCAGCAGTCGACACGGACAGAAAGGTGCTGACCCCATGACAGCCACAAGGCCTGCTCTGTGGGAGCAGCGCTCACAGATTTTGAGCTCAAAGCTGGAGGGGAGAGTATAGCGGGTTAGGGTTTTCAACCTGTTGCGAGAGATTTGTAAATGCCTGGACAAAAAGAGGAAAATCTTTCACCGTGCTGGAGCATTTGTTGAGTCAAGTCCCACTAGCTGCTGCTCCGTCACTGCCCCCCTGTTCTCATCTTTCAAGAGCCTTTTCAATTAATTGGCTCTTTGTCCTTTGCCAGACTATGCAAATTTATTACACCCCAGCAGTATTCTGGTGCTACTGGGGGGAAAAAAGTGTTTATAGCCTCCATTGTTTTGCAGCACCTCCCCTATAGAGGGCTAGTATGATGTTTTAATCAAAAAGCTAACTGGCGCCATGCATAATTTACTCTCTTCATTAACATGGTGGGCACTGGGCGGTCAGCTCGGGATGGGACAATGTCTTCTGTCTCAGATAGTGACAAGGAGAGGGGTCAGTGTGGGGTTAGCTGGAGGAGTTTTGGATGGAGACACCCAGATGTGCAACTGATGTGGAGCTAGTTTTAATCACAATTGCCTCAAAGAGGAAAAATAAACCCTTTAAATCTAAATTTTTGCTTCGCTGTGGCCATCTCTCTGTAAAAACAACCATTTATTTCTTGTCTGGTGAGTAATTTGAAAGGAACAAACTCATTATTTCTTCATCAATATATAAAAGTGTTTAATTAGAAGTGCATTTGGCTGCAGTGATGGATCTCCCAGCTTCTCATGACTACTCTCATAAGTCCTGGTCAGCAGAGCAGAATAAGTTAATTATTTACCGGTCACACACACATACACAGCTGTGTAGGTGGGGGAGGCGGCGGACGGGCTGTTAGTAGTAGGGGCCTATTGTGTGAGCCGCCACTGTGGAGCTGTATGAGCTGTGATGGAGGGCTCTGGACCCTTGCTGTTGTCTTGCCTTTCTCTACTGATTTCATGCCTCTTTTATCATTTACTTTCACACAAAACAAACAACACCCAAGGGTGTCTGCTGTTGGTAGTGTCTCTCTGGTGCTTTCCACCGTTTTCCAACTTCATTCTTCCTCCTCTCACTCCTCTTTTGCAGTACTTTTAACCTGATAATCAGCCTTTTTCTTAATGCCTTTTCACTCTTTATACTTTCTTCTGGCCCTGCCTTACCCGCCTTTTCTCTTTTCTTTTCACCTTCTTCCTGCCGTTGGATGACTTTCCTGTTAATCGCTGCACTTGTTCCCAGTCAACATCCTGTTGCAACATCCTGTAAGGCATCAGCAGTCAGCTGCGTCGCTGACTGGTCGGCTAATAGTGAATTTTTCCCACGTGCACTGATTCGTTTTGTCTTCTCGAGTTGATCCCCTCCACTTCCTCCTGAACTGAAAATCATGGGTGTGTAATCCCGGTCTCCCTGTCCAGCTAAGCACCTTTCTCCACTTCCTGCTCTCCTTCACTTCACTCCTTTTTCTCTTTTTTTTCCTTCGTTTTTTTCATTTGCAAATGGGCCTACAATCTGTTTACCATGGCCAAGGAAGAGTGCTTCGGCCCCTCAGTAAACATTTGCACTCACACTTAAACTCCCAGCTACCAGGGGTGCTTGTCCCCCCACATCATGCGAGTCAAAAGAGGTCCCTGTCTGTCCACATGAGTATGGAAATGTCATGCTCTGCCAGTGGTCCACACAGAGCAACCCCCAGCACAAACACTATAAGTTTGCTGAACTGGTGCTTGCAGTTAGGTCAGGAAGTCAGATTTTTTGTCCTTAAAACCACATTAAAACTGCAGCTTACTTTTAAAACTTATCATTTTTATTTTGATTTAACATTTTCTATTCAAAATATTATAAAATGCCTATTACACATTCTGTGCGGCCAAAGTGATGGGTTAACACTGCTGTAAAGTTAAAGAACAGCCTCGGATCCTCAAATGTGGGAAGCTGATTGGTTTTCTCTTTGCCATATGTGTGCATTAATATTTTTTTTTTTTGTGTGTTTTTCAGGAGTTTGTGGCCTCATCGTCCCACAGGAGGACATGCCGTTCTGTGACACAGGCATCTGTCCAGATATCATCATGAACCCTCATGGATATCCCTCCAGAATGACGGTGCGACTCTTCACAGCTGTGGAAACTCAAATTCTGCAGCATTTTTCACTGTAGATTCATATGCCCGGTGTTTTCTCAATTTTTTCCCCTTGTTTTGTTTAGAAATAAACCAAAGGGGAAGAAATTAAATAAAATAAACAGTAAACAACCATAATGCCAGAAAACGGTGTGAAATATCTTCTGCAGATAATGTTTGCTAAACAGTTGATTAAACGATTATTTTCTCAAAAGTTTCAAAAGACCCCAAAGGCAAAAAGTGATACCTTTAAACATCTTGCCGAGATCCAATCATTAATGACCAATCCATTTACTGGAGCTAGAACTTATAATATATTATTAATGGTTGCAGATTATTTTTAGGGCTATTAATTCATCACTGGCTTTGTCATTTCTGCTCTGATGTTGTAACGTTTGTCAGGGAGGTTAAATTTTCTTTTGTCCTGGTTAAAAGCCGGTTATTTGATGTCTAATTTGAGGGCGTGCTTCTGGTTTTTATTTGTGTTTTTCTTTCTTTTTGCTACGACTTGAGTCTAAATCACCTAGGACGCTGTGGCTGTCGCTCTTTATAAGTTTGTGCCGGCTCTCCTGAGACAAAACCCTCATTATCCCCGCTACTCTTCTCTCTGGGTTATCATTGGCTTCCAGAGCACACGTCCATTGACGCCGTTAAGCAGCAATCTCACTGCTCACAAACAGATATTTGTTGCTGCAGAGACAGCTGCCAGTGAGGCCACCGCCTGTAGCGGTGTGTATGGAAGTTTTATCAAACGTGGCCAGTACATGTGAACTGTAGGATGGTGATGAATGTGAATGACATGAGACTTGGCTCTGTTTCATACACTGTAAAAACCTGAATGATCTTTACTGCTGCTCACTCTGGTTTCCATGGAAAAGGCTCAGAAATGCTTGGCTCCAGAGGATGTTTCTGTGGCCTGGGAGTGATATGAGAGTAGGTGTTTCCCTTTGTGTGACGGGGTCAGGGGTCCTCTGAGTGCGATCTTAGTGGAATTGTTGAACTCAGCCATCCTTGGACTGCTGTCACCAACCCTGAGGAGTACATGTGTAACCTAATCTCACCCTTAATATACACATTTAGTGCCAGGAGAGGATGTAAAGCACAAAAAGATTTGTGTAAATGAACAGAGCTGCTGTTCTTTTCCTGAACTTCGTCAGGTGGGAAAGTTGATTGAACTGCTGGCTGGGAAGGCGGGGGTCCTGGATGGGTGCTTCCACTATGGCACAGCCTTCGGAGGCAGCAAGGTGAAGGATGTGTGTGAGGATCTCATCCGTTATGGATACAACTACCAGGGCAAAGACTACGTCACCTCAGGCATCACTGGGTAATTAATAGAGGATGTTTTAGGTTAATAACCACACACAACACAATGCTCCTCCACAAGTGTTTGTATTGCTATTCATGACTGTTTCCAAGTCTTATTTCTCTTAATGCTGTGAAAACACTATTTCTCAGAGTGATGTTAACATTTTCTCATCACAATGTTAGTTCTTAAACAGTTGATGAATGTTTTCATTATGCAGAAATTGCATATTCTCATAGTGGCCCTGTTAGTGCCTATCCACGCTGCACCTGCTGTATGCGAACAGTACATTGAATTTCTGTGTAAAATCTGCCCTCTGAAGGCAAAGATCATGTGTACAGATTAAAATCTTTCATCTTTAATATTTCTTTATATAAATTTGTGGACCAGCAGTCCAAAAAGAAGGCAAATTTTTATTGTAATCATTCCATGCTTTATTTATCCCCCATTTTATTACAAAAAATGATTGATTTTATATGTGTATGTAATTTTATAATAATGTATGTGTTAGCCTGATGTGCACACAATGCCTGACCCCTGCTTTTCCCTTAGAGAACCTCTGGAGGCTTATATCTACTTTGGACCCGTGTATTACCAGAAACTGAAGCACATGGTTCTTGACAAGATGCACGCCAGAGCCCGAGGCCCCAGAGCCGTTCTCACCAGGTGGTTCTCATCTGTGGTGAAGTTGAGATTCGATTAGTGCCTATAAGTGTTAAATTAAATTCTGCGTATCCACCTCTCCTGATAACAGGCAGCCCACTGAGGGTCGCTCCAGAGATGGAGGTCTGCGTTTGGGTGAGATGGAGCGTGACTGTCTGATCGGCTACGGAGCGAGCATGTTGCTCCTGGAGCGCCTCATGATTTCCAGCGACGCTTTCGAGGTGGACGTGTGTGGGCAGTGCGGGCTGTTGGGATACTCCGGGTGGTAAGCTGTTTCTGCTTGTGAAACATGTTATTGTAGGCGTCACAAGATCTGGTGCACATTAATGTGAACTGAAAGAAGGGGAAATATTTTAGTTTACACAGTGAATAAACTCTGAAAAAACCTCGGTAACTGTGTAATCCTGGTGGTCCATAAACGTCTGGTCTGTTTCCGTGTTTCAGGTGTCATTACTGTAAGTCGTCATGCCACGTTTCCTCCCTGCGTATCCCGTACGCCTGCAAGCTGCTGTTCCAGGAGCTGCAGTCCATGAATATCATCCCTCGACTCGAGCTGTCACGCTACAACGAGTGAGCAGGACAGGGACAGAGGCGGGATGTGTGAGTCACAGGTTTAGAGCAAGAGTTATAAGTTGATTTGTCAATGTTAGATCGAGCGACAAACAAGCAGAAAGAAGCTGAAACAGGACTATTTTTGTTGTTGTTTAAAATGTGAAAACTGTTTTTCCTGTTTCTTTTTTTTTAATGTTTATTCTTTCTCTGTTTGTATACATAATAAATAAGTTGATGGTTTTTCTTACACTTCGACTTCTTTCATTACAAATATCAAAAGGTTGCCCTTTGAGGGCAAAATCTCCAGGATGTCACCAACTTTAAATTGTTTGTCCTGAAACGTGTTTTTACCACAAGATCTTTTGAACATACAGGCGGCCTGGGTGATATTTCCTCTCTTTCCTTTCTTGTCTGCTTCTCTGCTGTCTAATAAATGTTAAGTAGGATTTTGAAGCTGGGGAACTCTGAGATCGGCTGTAGCAGTGCAGTGTGGAGAAAACATACCCTAGAGTCACAGAAGTCCCATAATAACTTCTTGTTTTCAGTAGATTCACTCTTCACTGCTGATTTAATCACTTAAATTCAAAAAGATAAAAGCAGGGGCCTGCGGCTACATGCCATATTTCCAACTCAAAGACACTATAAAGCTAAATGGTAGAATTAAGTGAGTGAATCTAATTAGTATTGTCACCTTAAATATAAACTGATCTCTACCCACGATCATTCCCCTAGGTGTAAGCAGTCCAGCATCCTGTATCGGTGTAAACGTTGTCACTTACTTCAAATTAACCGCTGTAGCCCTCACTAGTGTTTTTATGCAGCCTTTGAATAACACACATTTGTTTTTCAAGGTCTTTCTCAAAAATATCATTCAGAAGCACATCATGTATAGATCCACTATCTGATAAATATACGAAATAATAGGACCCTACATTTGAGATTTAATTTTCTAGTGTATAAAATATCAGCAGTCGTCCCGTTTTTGCTAACTTCTTTCTAGAGTCTTTTTCTACATTTCTTTACACCAGTTTAGTTCACAAACTGCTCAGAAACAGTTTCTGTGTTTTCTGATATTTGCTGAGCCGTTTGAAAAGTATTTGAGATTACCCAACACATAAAAAAAAAAACCATTACTTCAGTAATGCTGAATTACTGCGACTGGAACTTTACACCTGCACTGTGAACACATCGTCAGGATGAGAAGATAAAAGGGGACGTGTTGAAGGTGTAAGGGGGCCATGGGATGTCATTATTTTTCATTACCTGAATTAACAAATTCTGTTGTAATATGCTTTAACCTGCCTTAACTTTAAAATTAATTAATTAGGAATTAACTAATACTAGATGTGAAAACTTTTTTAGTTACCTAAAATAAAAATCTTAGTTAATTGTTTTTCTATACTTGAATGAAACTGTTTTGTAAACTTGGAAAATTAACTAAAAAAAAACAAATATAGATTATTTTTGTATTTGTAAATTGTGTGAAATTTATTCTCCCAGCTTGTCTGATGAGGCTTTGATGGATGTATTTATTGAGGCTTCAAATGTCTGCAACACTGTGAGACTGCTTTCAGAAAGTTCTGTGTTTTTACGGTAATACTTTTTTCCTTAAATCTTACCTCTGGCATATGTCATAAATCAGATACTTAAGACAAAAACTACCCTGAAACTGATTTTTTAAAAACTGCTTATTTTTAGTTGTAAACAATAAAATCTGAACTAAGACGAGCGAACCCACTCAGGAAACTAAATCAAACTAAAATGGATTAAAAACGAAAAACACAAAAACTCATTAGAAAATTCTAAATAATAATAATACTGTTATTATAAAGTTGCTCTGTGGGAATCGTACTGAGTCTGAGGATTACCTGCCCAGGTGGCAGCCACGCAAATTCAAAACACATAAAAATGCAACAAAAAAAGTACAACGTAATATACGACGTCAGTAACATGTTATACTGTACACAAACACCCTTATGATACCCAGTGTTGATTTAAAGATAAAGAAGGGGCTGTTTTCTGCAAGTGGTGACCACCGTCCTGTCAAATCATAATGAATCTGTAATAAAACATAGAGATGCCTGATATAAAAGTGAATGCACTGCATAACTGTAAATGAATGTTTTTGTTATGAATTTAACCCAAGAAGTGATGGAAACAAAATAGTGTGCATTTAACACTTTGTGCATTCTGATGTCATCTCTTAAAGTTTTGCTTTTTGTTTTTACAAAATATAAAGTGAAATCCACAGCTCACGACGAGTCACTGCATTAACTCTTTACTCCTTGAAAGCCTGCTAGAAGTCAAACCACCTGTTTACAGATTTATACTGAGGTGTGAAAACAGGGGACGTTGTCAAATGTCTTCTTTATTAGGGAAGGAGTTAAAGTACAATTTTAAGACATGTATTAACATTTTAGAATTTACAGGTGTGACTAGTGATTACTCATAAACCGTCAGCTG
Source organism: Etia nguti (assembly GCA_015106755.1). NCBI lineage: Eukaryota > Metazoa > Chordata > Actinopteri > Cichliformes > Cichlidae > Etia > Etia nguti. The sequence goes on along the minus strand of VUQG01024764.1, from coordinate 58,630 downwards.
ATGTTTGTGTGTTACTTTAACATATAAATGAGACTTTAATGAGAATCAGAGCACAGTTTTATAGTTATCAATGGAGAAATCCTAATGATTTAAGCCTTTTTGTAGAAAGAGGAAATAGTTTGTGCTCTGATATCAGTGCATCTTTATGCAGCTGAAACACACAGAAAATAAGCATTAAAATGTTCTATAATTCATCTCATGGATCAATAAGTATCGATGAATCTTTTTATTATTATATATAATCAGCAGTGTACATTTAATTTTTTTATATTTTTAACTGATTTTGGAAGATTGTAATTTTGTTTGATCAGAACCAAAAACACGAGTGATTGAAGTCTCTCAGTAGAGAGAGGAGGATGTCTCCTGTTTCAATTCTATGCGACGAGTGGACAGCTGGATGCTCGATGCAGCAGCTTTGTTGACGTTACCAGGGAGAGAGCAGCTTTAAGTCATATGATTTCCTCTTTAAAGTGAAGCCCTAATGCCACCAACTTGTCGTATGTGGCGTAACCACATACCCCCTACTCCCACGTGTACACACAACTCTATTGGGGCCTTTTCACTGAACAAAGCAGAGCACATCCGTTTGTGCGGGCAGAGTGTGTAAGAATGGGATGGGTGGAAAAGGGCTCTTTTTAGTGGCTGCACCTGTCCTATTTTACGAGGTCCTAATAAGCAGATAACAGTCACACAAAAAATGAGTGAGAGCCGTTGAAATTAGGCTAAAATTAATTAGGTCCTCCTCTGAAGTCCTGACTTTACGTGGCCAGCATCTAGAGCTTTGAGAGTTGAGTCAAAAATGAAGATTTCCCTGACCTTTCACCCAATCTAGCAGCTCTTTCCTTCCTTTTTGAGCCCGATTGGATGCTCACCCCTGTCCTAACTAAGCGTGACCCTGTGTCCGCCACCCTGTCCTGTGCACTGTGCGTCGGTGAGTGTCAGCAGTGGTGTCCACGCCTGCGCACTGCGAGTGAAAGTCCTTTGCGCTCCATGGTGTGGTGAGTAATTCAGCCATAATCCGCCTTTCTCCTCTCCCCTCTTCTTTCCCCTCTCCTCTCCCCCTCTCCTGCGGTTCCATTCATATTCTAATCACAGCTTTCCCTTCTCCAGCTCTCAGGCACTCCATCAGAGCCCTCCCAGCCTCGGGTTTTGCACTTTTACTTCCCCCCCTTTGTGACCGTTCCCTCTTCTCAGAGGCATACCAAAAATAAGGTTGCAAAAAAAAAGAGGTGAGAACTCCACCAAAACATTCACACTGGTGCAGTTTCATCATGTATGGATGTGTGTCGTGCCGCGGCTCTGGAAAAGTTACCACAATAGTGCTTTGGGGGGTTTGAATGAGGAGTGAGGAGCAGCACAAATGCAGACAACAAGTGTGTGAGGGATGTGAAGTGGGAGTTAAAACCAGAAGGAAAGGCAGGAGTAGTGGTTGTGTAGAGATGTATGTTTATTCGGAGCTAGGGGGTGTATAAAAACGTATTAAATGCCATAATAGAAGACGGGGAGGCCACAGTGTTAGGACTGCGTAGATCTAAGCCTCTTTTTTTTTTTTTTTTTTTTTTTTTTTTTTTTCGTTGGGAGGGAGCTTTTCTTATTCAAAACAGCCCCACAAAAGACTTCCAGTGAGCCTTGCCACATCCCCATCTGACTTGGGGCCATTCATCAGCCTTCCAAGCCTATCAATGACATGTCCCCATCAGGGCTCCTATAAAATCAGCCCCTTTCCCATGAAACATCAGCAAACATTTTGACGGGTCTGGCTTTCCCCCCGCTGGATTTCTGGAGTCTCTACCCCTCCGCCCCACACCCTCACCCCCTTCCTTTCCACCCTTATTCCCACCTCCCCTCCTCCCCTCCGCCAACACCACCCCTCTCTTGGGCAAACCTCAGATCCTCAACATCTCCTGTGACGGGCAGTGGTCACGGAAACACAGAGCTAGACGAGGGGAGAGCCGCTGAGGAGGGGGAAACGTGCACTAAGCCATTTTCTTGGAGGAGTCAGTGTCGTTGATGGGAAGAGGATGCATTGCGGGCTGCTGGAGGAGCCTGACATGGATTCCACAGGTCAGTCCTGTTAAACTCTGCCTGCCTTGGATGTGTTGAGGAAAACGAGCTTCTGTTCACATTGTATGAGTTTTCTGCTGCGCTTATGTAAGTCTGGAACTTTCTCTCCAGGCATTCGGGTGAACTGTCCGGATGCTCATTAGCTTTTTAAATTTCTGAAAATACTTACGAGGGTGTGTTTTTGGTCACAATCGCTTACGGGAAGATGCAGGAGACACTTGATTAGGAGAAAAGCAGGAAATAGACCTTCAGTCTCCACACTTGGTTTCTTGCTGTTATTTTTTAAAGTCAAACTAGAGAACTTGTAATTATGAGCGCAGCAATTAAAAGCACAAGTGCACATCACAGTGCACCTGCTTTTTTTAAAAAGTTTATTTACTAAGTAGAAAACTGCTAAAGCAAGACATTTTTTTTTCAGCTCTGAAACAGGTTTTTACTAAGAATTTATCACTGAATTTATTTTAGTTTCTTATGGTAAAAGGGAGTCCTCTCTGCAACGTTAATGACAAATCTAATTACACACTTTCCAGCAATTTGTTTGTTGTTTTTTTTATGTGATTCCTTAATTGTCATTTAGCATACTTTTCAGGATGATGTAGTTTAGTCCCGAATGTGTGCTCATAAATGAGCGAACATCCGTTTTCACTTGTTGATCAAATTTAATCCAATTATTTAGATCCCCAACTTATCTGTTCTTGTGGCAAATGAAGCTTGAGATCCGAGCCTCTGTGGAGAATTAGCTCCACTTCAGAAGATTCACTTTTTCATTTCCAGGGTTTTTTTTTTTTAAGCTAGAGAAAGAAGCCAGTGCAGACGGGAATTGATGAGACACGATGAGGACCTGGAAATGATGTAATTTCTGTGTGATGCTATTTACCATCTGTAAGTGCTACAGTGATATAACACTCTTAAAGAGTAACCTAAAATATTTATGTACCAAAAAAACTTTCTCCTCTGGAGTTTTTAGTTTTCTTTTTTCTAGACAGGATTTTAAGAGCAGTCACTCTTTTTTTTTTTTTTCCCCCTCAGCACGTGCTGAAGATTGAAGTATCCACTCCTCATCGGATCTCAACTTTTAAAACTTTTTGTTATCTTCCTTGATGCCCTGCTCAGACAGTGCCAGCAGCTGGTGCTGTGAATGTTGCCACATGCAAACGAAAAAAGGTTCAATAAGTTTAATGTGGAGGGATTTCCATTTGTTGCAGAGCCTAAAAGTTTGGTTTAGTTTTGCATAAATATGTCGGTGACTTTTTCCTGATCCCGTCTTAGTTTTTATGCTTAAAATTCAGATTCTCTGCTTACAACATGCAGTTTAGCTCTAAACTTTCTGGTAGAGAAAAAGCTGTAGCTTAAAATTGAAAGAATTTTTATACCGAATTAAATTAAAAGAATATTGTGAATGCCTCTCGTGAAAATAGTTAAAGAATTTGAATTTTTCCACTCTACCCGGCTGTTTCTACATGAAAGCCTTGGTGTTTTGCTGCTGCTCGCTCACAGAAAGCACACCAGTTGAGCTATTTCTAAGTAGAAATTAAAACAGGACAATGGCCTCTATTCCACCAGACTGCTTCAGTAATGTGCACAGGCTCTTTTAAGCAAGTGTGTATGCTCGTAGTCTCCTGGGAACAATGCTGGATTCCTGCCGTCCTGGTGAAAACATGTCAAATAGAGCCAGGGCTGCGCTGCTGCCCATACAATCGATTGTTGTCAGCTCACCCTGTCACATTAGCGACATTTAAAGTGTCCTGTATAGCCAGTGATTTGCAGTGTTTATGTAAATACAGCTTTGGCTCTGTTTCACTGCAGGATGACATTAGTCACTTCACAAAAAGAGATTTTTAAATGGGTGGGTTTTTTTATTTAAATTAAAAGTTAATTTTAAAAAAAAAAGAACAAAACTGAATGAAAGTGTAAACTAAACATTTTTTTTAAAAACGGTCTAATTTTGTCATAATAAGAAGAACAACTTTTTTTTTTTTAAGTCATTTCTAAGGGCTGATCTATGGTCTTTTTTTATAGAGAGCTGGATTGAAAGATGCCTTAATGAGAGTGAGAGTAAGCGATACTCCAGCCACACGTCTCTGGGGAACATGTCCAATGATGAACGTAAGCAGGACCGACTGTACTTGCACTGAATCCTCTGTCTGCACGTAGCTTTTAAACCTCAGAAAATGTCATTTAGCCAGAGAACAAATGATAAGTGTATGTTTGTGCCACACTTCTGTCATTTTGCTGTAATTACTTAATTAAGCCCTACGTGTGCTGTTTATTCCAGATGAAGAAAAAGAAAATAACAGAGCCTCGAAACCACATTCGACACCGGCTACGCTGGAATGGTAAGTTATTAAAAAACGTTTTCTTTTATCATTTAAAGAGAAAAGCTGCAACATGTCAAAACACAACAGCCTATTTAAAAAATTAAATATATTCTAAAATTAATGTGAAACTAATGTAACCAGTCCTTTAAATCAGCCACTCACGAAAGAGTCTGTTTTATTTATTTTTTTTAATTAAATGATGCGCACATCAGAGCACTTTTTTTTTTCATTGTTTTAATCCTGTGTTGTCTTCATCCTGCAGATTCTGTTATTATTTTCAGAAAATTTGAGTTCATTTAAATTGTCTTAAATGTCACCCATACACACAGATGACAAGTTTCTCTGCACATTTTAGGGAAATTTACTTTATATCTGCATAGCAGAAACAAATTATTGCACTTGCAGCCTCAACATGCACCACAATTCATTCATATTATGTATATATGCATGGAATACCAACTCCAATTGTGACAAGTCTGTGTTTAAAATTAGAGAATTAAAAAAAAATAATTTTACACATCAAATCTCCTGTAATAATAATGAACTTTTTTTACTTTTCACAGGGAGTCTCTTTTTATTTTGTTTCATAAAGTTAAGTAAATGGGTGATTTGATTAAACAGAAGAAAAGCAGTCTAAAAATGTTATAATGTATACTGTATGCTGTATTAGGAAATCATCAGCAAATAGTTGTATATTTGTAATTAAAAAAACATTTTTTTAACCTAAAATAATATATTGGGTCACATGACTGATCACAGTTTGCATTTGATTGTCAGAAGACTTAAATATAGCTGTTCTACCAAAAGCAGTAAAAATGGATCCAATTCAAAAAAGTTTATAAGTAAATGAAAATGTATCTGAGTTCATACTCAGCTTCACTAAAACAGCCATACAGCCAAGTCTTTTAATGCAAAGGTCTACATACAGTACCCAGACACGTACAGTACAGTATGGCATATTACCCAGCATTAAAGTGCATTTAAAAGGTAATTATTGGGAGTAATAAATGAGGTCGCAGAAGCTTGGAAAATCATGGAAAAATGTTTTTAACTCAAAGTGAAATAAGTGGATTCAGGCTAATAATGAAACTTTTGTTCTGTAAATAATAATGTAAGTAATTGCAGCAGTTTCAGGATTTAACGAGTATTTCAAAAGTTTGAAAGGTCAAATTTACGTCTACTTAATCAGTCTGTTGTGTCTTGATGATGTTGTTTTATACAAAGTGGAAATAGTGCTTTCTTCTTCTGATTTTTGTTAAAGAGTTACAGACATCACATTTAAGCGATTTGTTTGATTGCTGCCCCAAAAACAGGATTTCTTAGGGACAGTTTTTACAAACATTTAAAAAAAAATCAGGCAGACATTGTTATTCATACTGCTGTCTTTTTGCTTCATTTTTGCATCCTCTGTAAACACACAGAAGATTTGGAACTAAGTGCTAATCTTATTGGTTAATTTAAAAATCTTTCCTAGATTAAAGAGAATAATACAGGGACCGTGAAAAACTCCACTGCAATATAAAAGTGCACTAAAAAAAGGTGAACTACAAACAGAAAACAATAAAAGTTGCTAATTGTGATGCTGGTGTACCTCAAGGCTTAGTTTTAGGTCCTTTTGTATTTATCGTATTACCTTTTCTTATTACTTAAGATGTTAGATTTACACAAATAATAAGAGGGATGAAATGTAGAAATGCAGATGAGTTGTGATGTGTATTTCTTAAAAGTGACAACACATTCAAATATTTGAGTTTGGGAATGGGTTCTAAAAAGCAACGCTGAAGTATTGAGGTCATTGCTTTGTTGACCCACTGGGGGCAGAATACTTGAAAAGCATCTCTGAAATGCTAATAATGCCAGAAGTGTTAATGTCTCCTGTGTTGGCAAACGGTTAAGAGCACAAATGCTGCTTGTGTAAATAAGTGCAAATATTTCAATGTGAATCATTTTAAAATTATGACGCGTTCATTGTTGACGATCAAAGATTGAAGAAATATTACGTCCAGTATTGGGAACACTTGACTGATAAACAGCTGTTCTGCTTTAATGTGAATTTGTTCACTGCAGCTGTTAGTGAGACGAGGTTGCAGGAAAAATGGATGTTGCAACTCCAGAGGGAGTAGCTGTTGTCTTTGTTGATGTCTGCGTTGTCATGCCTAACGTGACAACCAAATGCATGACTGTGCTGTCCCATAAAACAATTAGGGCTGCTGGGATGCAACAGACAGTTTGCTTTATAATAAATACAGCTATAAGAAAATACAGTGTTAAATCTCTGCAATAATGCATTATACTCGAAGTGAGATAAGAATTACCTTGATGTAGCTGTTTAATTTATATTGTGTCCTACTTCTTTTTTCTCATCCTTGAACTGTATTTGAGACGGTACCCTAACGGCATATCTGCTTTAATCTGTCCTCTTAATAATATAAACTCTAACATCATGCAGTTTAATATCAGATCACGGTAATTTTTAAACACCCTGTTCGTCATAAAACCATACACGAGCTTCCAAATGTCCACCTGACATTTCCCCCATTGTCATTCACAGGCTAGAAGAAAACTACGAGATAGCCGAAGGTGTGTGCATACCCCGAAGTGCCCTCTATATGCATTACCTAGACTTCAGCGAAAAGCACGACACGCAGCCTGTGAATGCGGCCAGCTTTGGAAAGGTGACATTCAAACTTGAGTAGTGATGAAGGTCAGACAGTGTGGAGAGTCAACAGTCACACCTGCATCTACTGTAGCTCTAGAAGGAGTGTTTAATTGGTGAAATGCCTTTTCACTATTATTACTACTTTCTTTTAGTTTTCAGTGGTTTTAATATTCAGGTATGAAGTTAAAGCTTATAGCTGATGTTGCAGATGCACCACAAATCGAGGCAGTCTTCTGCTAAGTCAGCCGTGAGTGTTACGCTGGGGCCGTTGCACGCCTGGGTCGGTTTTTGTGCGGCTGTGTTGAAGTTATATCAGATCAAAACTCAGTGTGAAGCAAAGCTCTCGCTGAACACATAATCTAGAGCCAAAGGAGATGTGCTTTGGTCTGTTCCCACAACCCCAAGAAGTTCCTCAGCCTTCCTACCCCCAGCCATCCCCTGTACCCTGGACTCCAGCCCCAACCCCCAACCCGGGCCCACCCCCGCCCCTCCACAGCTCCTGTCGGAAGATATTGAAAAAGAGAAGGGGCCTGGATTAATG
>VUQG01024764.1:29648-40112 GCA_015106755.1 Etia nguti | reverse complement strand
GCATCTTTACACACACACACACACACACACACACACACACACATATATATATAAATATATATATATATATAGTATGTATTTTCTGTAACTTTGTAACATGGTGTATCCTTTATTTTCTATGTTACAATTGGTACTTTGTTCTCTGTTTTGTATCGCTAGTAAAAGACGCATTAACCTAGGGTTGTGTGTTCTATATAATGCACTCAAAGCTACTGAGGACCTATTACCCTATGGGTATTTATAAAAAGGGAAAAATATCAAAGTGTACAGTAACATGAAGTCTAGTCACTTTTCTGTAAATAAAAGCACTGGAAACCATCCGTGGTGACTGTTAGACTATCACAGTTAAAACTGATGTGTATGTGTGAAATATGTTGACACATAAATTTAAAACCGTGAGACATTCTTGTCAAATGTATTCTTTTTTTTAATCTCTTTTTTCTGGAGGGATGGGGAGGCGGGGGTCAATGCGTTGTGGTATTTATTGAACGATCACAGCATCAGCGCTGGAGTAAGTCTCGAGTTAGCCTCTTTCTAAACTGTTTTACATCGTATTCATTTAAATGAAATCATCTACTGCCCAAATACATTAATCCTGTAACTGCTAATGTGTTGTTTTTGAAATTCCCTCATTCCTCTTTATCCATACGTTACATTTTTAATCCGTGTGCTGCTGAAGAAGTAGAAATGTTTTCTGAATTGGATTTTCCTTCTCGCTGTCCATACACCAGACAAAGTGGGGGGCTGGGCGAGTAGCAGAAAGGCCACACTGGAGAATGGGTTACATTTCTAAGGACTGAATGTCCCTGCTGTGCTGGGGTCATTGCACTTCAGTCCCGTAACCTTTGACCTCTGACCCCTGTCCAGTTTGTATTTATTAGGGCGTAGATCCTCTGTGTTATATTCGATTCCCAACAAGAAACTTTGAATAAAGAAACTTATTCAAAGACACAAAAAAAACCCAAAACATAAATATATAAATATATATCATCGATTTAATCAGCTGACCTGAGTGTCAATATCAATATCCGCTGGAGATTTCAGACAGACATCTGTGATCCTATCAGCTGTGAGAAATGTGCTGCCACAGGAGAAGGTTTCATCTCTGATATCACCAGAGCACCACTTACACAGTTATTATAGCAACCACATCCCTTTTTGTTTTTAGAAATACTTACATTAAAATTAGTTCCTCGCATAAACCACATCAGACTTCTTATGCAGTCCAACAGTTTGTGTGAAACTCAATCGGAAATATTATAATTACAGAAAAAAACGGCTAATGAGGAGAGAAAACATTGAATCTGTGGAGTTGATGCTGGAGACAAAGCATACTACACATAATAATAACGAAACATAATTTTAAAAAGTGAAACAAACACACTTGCCAGCCACTTTTCTGAGTACACCTGTTCAACTGCTTGTTAAATGCATGGTTGTTGGTGCCAGAAGCGCTGGTCAGAGTATTTCAGAAACGGATTATCTGCTGGGATCTTCCCACACAACCACGGAATATGGTCCAAAATTTGAAAATAACAATCAGGAGTTCTCTGGGTGAAAATGTCTTGATAGCATCACAGGTTCAAGCTACATGAAAGCAACAGTAACTCAAATAAACACTCTTTACAGGTATCTTCTGGATACAATGAGGGGCGACATCAGCAGAAGACCACACCTGATTCCACTCCTGTAAACTACATACAGGAAACTGAGACTACAGTTGACATAGGCTCACTAAATTTGGATGATAGAGGAAAATATTGGCTCATCTGATGAGTCTTGATTTCTGCGGCAAAATTTGGATGGTAGCATCAGACTCTGGTGTATTCAACATGCAAGCATGGATCTACCCTGCCTTAGATCAGTGTTTCAGGCAGCTGGCAATGTAATGGTGTAAGGGATATTTTCTTGGCACACTTTAGACCCTTTAGTACCAACTGATCATCTTATGTGGGTATTGTCACTTATCCGTTATGACCACAGTGTACCTACTGATGTTACAGTTAAACCTAAAATTAAAATAAAATAACTGAGATGACTTTGTGAACTTGGAAAAAATATTTTAAAAATGAATTGATTACAACCCTCCTGATGAGGCGCTGATGAACATGTTTATTGAGCCTTAGAATCGACTGCTTTAAAAAGGTGTTGTGTTTTTATTGAAATACCTGCACTGATTGAGCTATATTCTACTTCTGTCCCTCCATACAGTAATAATATTTTTTTTTTTTAAAAAGACAAATTAACAGTGAAACCAGTAAAATTAATCTAAAACAAGAAAAACTACTCTGGAAACTAAAATTAAATAAAATTAATAATATCAAAACCTGAAAATGACTAAAATAAGAACGACTTTTCTCTCGTTATTTTTTCGATGAGAGAAAATATGACTTGGAAATAAAACGTCAGAGACAGAGTCCGGTTTTATGGTCCTTTATTTGGTCAGTAAACTGATATTTTTCCAGATCTGGCACACTTTGATTGATCAAAATTTGTTTTCACAAATTCCAAATGAATTTAAGAATTTCACATGTGTTTTTTTTAGTTTTTCCAGTTTTCTAAATGTTTATTAAAGTTATTATGTACCTGTACTTGGATTCTTTCATTCTACACGTCTTTGTTTATACGCAGAATACACGTCATGTATCCTGTCAGATAAACTGAGGCTTCCTTCCTAAGACACATTTTACCATCATCAGACTGTTTACTGGAATATGTGAGTGGATAAAGTGGGAGCAGGTCCCTGCTGCATCTGCTGGAGACAGGGGAGTTTCCCTGTTGACAGCAGCAGCCCTGAAACAAGTTAGCCTGTCATCCAGCTAGTTGTAGCTGTAGCTGCACATCACTCACCGGTAACTCTCCGAGCTTTTCAGATAGCCCCCATGGATCTGAATAATATTTTATCTCAGCTTGAAACTGCCAGCGAAGAGGACATCGAGAAGCTCTTGGAGCAGTATAATGTAGAGGTGAGTCGCGCGTTTGCTCGTTTTTCTTCAACCAAAACAAACGCCCGTGCTAACGCTAGCTAGCCACTTAGCCAGACAGCTAGCTCTTGGTGAAATTAACATGTTTCTGGGCTGCTGAGCGAAAATGTTTGGCTCTGTCAAATGAAACCCAGCATCGCATCATTATAGAAACAGCACACACACATTGAGCGAAGCAAAAGTATGCGATATGGCCTTATTTACAGCGCGAAGAGTAGAGCTAATGATGCTAATCATGCCTGCTAATCATGCATCATCCGTGCTGAGAAAACTTTGCATGTTTTTCTGAGGTTTCCAACATTAAATCCGTTTCGTAGTTTCTAATATGTGATAGTGCACGCTTGACACGAGTCGATCTTGTTTGCTGTCCACACTGAGCATCCTTTCTGTTGCAGAACACCCAAACCTTTACTTTTGACCCAAAGGAGGAAACCCTGCGGAGTGTGAGTACCATCTAACCCAACAGCTTCTTATTACATGAAATGTATGATAGTGACGGTGTGTGTGTCTCTGTGCGTCCTTGCAGAAGCTCTGCCACAGTGTGCTCACAGTCCTCGGGAGACAGGTGCAGCCCAGCTGTCAGAAGACATGCCTGGAGACCCTCCGCATCCTGTCCAGAGATAAGCGTGTCCTGGCTCCTGTAGCCACCAAGGAAGGCATGCTGACCCTGGCAGGGATGGCGAGGCTGCAGGCTGGAGAGGAACATGAAACTGACCAGAAAAGCTCTCAGGAACAGACACTGTCAGAGGAGAACAAGAGGGTGGTGGTGGAGGCCCTAAAGTGCCTTTGCAACGTTGTGTATAACAGCCCTTCAGCTCAGCAGGTCTGCGTGGATGTGCAGCTGGTTCGTGGTCTGTGTGCCAGCCTGGCCACGGCCCGTACGTGGCCCCACGAGGTGGGCCTGTTCACACTGCGCCTTCTCTTCCTGCTGTCTGCCCTCCAACCTGCCGTGAGGGGGCTTTTGAGGAGAGAGTGGCATGCTGTTGGACTGCTGACAGAGGTGCTGGAGCACACGCTGGATGTGCGCTGGGTTGGTCCGTATGAAGCTGCCCGTCCAGATCCACAAGCCATGCCCATGCCTGCAGAGGATAACGAGCGAGCGATGGAAGCACTCAAAGCCATGTTCAACCTCACACTGTCTGAAACTGGTGGTGAGGTGAGTATGCTGTGGTTAAACAAAACAATGTTACAGTAAAGGCTCACTCGGTGCTAATCGTTTGTGACTAATTGCACTACAGTCTAATCTAAACTACAAAAATCATATGTGCTGTTCCCAAGAGCAGCCAAATTGCATCTGTCATGAACTGCTGGTTCTCAGGAAGTCGCTCTGCCCCTCAGTAATTTACCATGAGGGTGTAACCACATTAACTCAGCCTGAGTAAAAAAGAAATCAGTAAAAATGGCTTTTATGCAAAGTTCCTCTGGTAGCTTTGCATGATTCTCAGATTAGAATAATCTTTATTTATCTTAAGTGCTGCACTACGGCAGAGAATATGTTCATTCACTGTGTGAAACAAGCTGCCCTCCCTTATGCCTGATTTAGACCTTTGCAGGAAATCTACATCATAACTTAGGAAGTAACTGGAAACCCCTTTTAACCCAATGCTGTTGGCCAATTCAGCCCTGTCGATTCCTCCTGTGTTTTTCTGGTTACTTTTTTGCGACAGTTTTTGACATTATCAGTGAGAGAATAACGACCATCAGCTCGGTATAAACAGTAATAATCATAGCATAAATATAAGGACTCACGAATGTCAGCAGATTCCTGTAAGGAGACTACAAAACTACAAAAATGGATCCGAGGGAATGTACGAAGTGTAAAAACTTGAGGGATAAATATGTTTGCCTCTGCGAAAAATCTCCCAAAAAACTGAACACAGCGATGAAACATTGTTACACGACCACATGGTAATAAACACATAACCATTAAAAGTTCCCTGCAAAAGTCTAAAACGGCCCTTAACGACCATAGTTCAAAATTTGCACAGCAAAGTTAAACTGAGTTCAGTCAATATGTTTTCTGATGATTTTGCCCTGACCTTCAAATAAAATTCAGCTGGAATAATATTATATATTAAAGATTTTAATGCCTGATAAAAGTCTTGTTGGCTTTTAAAAGTGAGGCATATCAGAAAAAGTTTGAGAACCACTGCATTAAAGCCAACTTTCTTTTGATTGGCTGCCACTTTGACCATCATTAGGGAAGATTTGTCCTGCTGTGTTTAGACCAGTGTGAAGTCTGAGCCGGGTTTACTGGGATTACTTGCATCTAAATACTGACATTATCATGGAACCTTCACCATGTTTCACATGAACATCCATCACTGAATTATTATATTTATAACAGATGTGTGTCGTGTAATTCACATCAGCCAGTGTCAAAAATATTCTGCTGAAGTTGGGCTCATTGCTCCTTTATTACAAAATCAGTAAGTCCTTCCACGCACACACACAGGCCACTCAGTATGAACTTGACTTGAAAAAAGGATGATAATTAGTACACATGCTTTTCGTTCATGATGTACTTATTGTATGATCATTTTTGCATCTGATTCGCTGTCAAACTTAATCGTCTTGTCTGAGGAGGCATTTCAAACATGTCTGTGATGTTTCGTGCAATTTAGACTAAGGGGAGACGCGACTGCAAAGGCAGCACCTGAGGCAGTGTAAGTCCTGCTGACGGTACGTTTAGTTTTATGATTCCCGTTTGACCCTGCTCTCCTCTTAGAAATCCAAACTTCCTCTTCCTCAGTCTCACCACAGGCTCTCCGCTCCTGTCACTAGTAGACCAGTAACTCCTCCTCGCTTACTCCTGAATTCTCAGGTTACGTTTTTGTTGTTAAACTAGTTTTTCTACTTTCAGCCTAGATACTTGAAGCTCTGCGCCGAGCTGAGAATCACCCCATTCTCATATTCAAAATATCACGAGCAAAAATACCAACACAGCAATATCTTACTTATTTTCTTGATGTATTGGTGTCAATATTGATATTTATATTTAGGCGCTTTTAACTGCCCTCCTTAATTTGTCACTTAATTAATTAATTAGTGACGTGAATAAAAACTAATTAAAAAATAACGAAGAAACTTCCAGGAGGGAAATGGTAGACAGTGCTGATAGGAGGGAGAAACAGATGAAAATGACACACATAGTGACCCCTTTATGACTTTTTATTTTATTCCTACTCAGTTACACAATGACAGCATATCCTGATAGTTATACCAGTAGCTACTTTGATATTAGAATAGAAATAGAATAGCCACTTTATTCCCCGCCACTGATGTGTACTTGCAAGGATGATTGATTAACTGAGGCTTTTAGCCTTTGCTTCCAGCCTCATGCCCTTGTAGCTTAGGTATTTTTACCGTACTGCTTTGCTCTGCGTAAACAAAACCCTTGGTTGGACCCGGCGTTTTTGTGTGCGCTTGGCTCGACAGGAAGACGATCACCAGCTCCGGCTCATTGCTGCCATCCTGCGTCATCTCCTGATGCTGAAGACCGAGACCGAGGAGAAAACGGAGGAAGCACACAGGTGGGAATCTGTTCCTCGCTGATCTTCATATGTTAATAATTTATTGTAGCAGACTGCACCTGATATAAACCATTATACATGTTTGGACCTCTTAAACACGAAGAGGCTCAGTCCCTTTTGTGTATCCGTGTACTGTAGCTTTCATGTGTAAATGAGTGTTATAGCCTCAGACATGACTTGAAAGTGATTTACATAGAAAAGCAGACTGCATCGCCGTGTCTGTGCAGGAAAATCACCTTGTGAGATTTGCTTGTGTCGATGGCAAAGTGCTGTGTAGTTGTATTTTATATTATCTATGAGCTTTTTTCTGTCATTGTGCGACAGCAGTGTTTTCTCATGGTAATTTCACGCAAGAATGCCAAGAATGTGTGGTCTCAGCCTGAAATTTAAACAGTGTCATGTAAAAGTGAGTGATGATCCTCTTGACCTGTCAGATTGGTGGCTGAATCAGTCGTGGGAGCTTGACCCATTGACCGACCCAGCTGTAATTTGAATGCAGTGTAAGACGGAGCTAATCTCAATAGAAAAGGGGAGCATGAAGGAGAGTTTTTTTAGTTTTAAGCCAAGCTGGCAGGCATTTTAAAGTTGTTTAGTCGGATGATCGTCAGACTGAGTTACAAATAAATATTTTCAAATGTAGAGTGTTGTGGTGCTACGCATTTATGACTGATGGACTTCTGGTATCAGACTCAGTTCTTCCTACAACTGTGCTCCCAGGTTACTCCATAAAACTGTTGTCTTTTTAAACTGACCATCTCGAGGATCACCTCATTTCCAGAACTGCTCTTACGATTTTTTTCTTTTCTTCCTACTTTTATCTCTTTGGGTACCAGTAATTTTAAGTATTGCTGACTTGAGAAAAATAAAGTATTTCAGATATGATCTTTGGTGAATCTGCAGTTTAGGAGGTATAGATGTTAAAATGCAAACCTACCACTGACATGACAGAGACATGATTTGTCATATTCTTATGCCAGGTGCTCTTTTTGAGCTCCTAGAGATTTGTCTCTTCTTCTGGTCTCAAACTGGAGATCTTTAACTTGTTAAGCAAACCTGTTAACCGCTATATATATTTATTAGTATTTAAAAAGCATTCATAACAATAATAAAATGCAAAGAAAACAGACGGGTATCAGAAAACAAACAGGAACAGTCCCTTTATCTGTCTGTCGAAAATTCATAAAGAATTGCTGTTCTTCTTGGGTATAGGTCAGATTTTAGTGAAACTAAAGAAACCTTTTTGTATTTCGATTTTATTCTCCAAATACCCTAAAATATCTGGATAATGAATAAATATCATCTTTTTAACTGTTTGCAGCCATGCCGTGAACCTGCTGAACAACCTGCCTGTGTCCTATCTGGATGTTTTAATTGACGTGCCCGTCCAGGGAGGGCTAGAGAAATATGGTGGAAAAAACATGGACGCGATCGAGGTGTTGCTGGACTTCATGGAGAAAAGAATCGACAAGGTAAAATTCAACTTCTGTCACGATGACGTGAGAATAATGGTTTAGTATCCCTTAATGGGTTTTTATTCCAAAACCATTACATCAAATGAAAAAAATCGATAATATAGGACTTCAAACGCCACCAGGATGTTTTTGTTTTTATTTTTGATTAGAAGTAGAAGAAAGCCTGAGTAAAGGTCATGTCCCGCAGGTTCTCCTCTGTTATTCAGTCTCTACGTCATCTTATTTCTATTAGCCGCGCACTTGTGTGTTAATGATATCTATCCAGCCCCTGAGCTTGTGGAGACAGTGAAGTTTTTGTGGTCTGTCACTCCAAGCAGGGGTCCAATTACAAAGAGGGTTTGACTCCAGTACTCAGCCTTTTGACTGAAGGATCCAGACACCACAGGGAGATCCGCAGATATATCAAAGCTCAGGTAATCAGTGTTTGTGTGCTCAGCTTTAGAGGCATGTTAAAATAGAAATGTTGATGCACTGTTAGGCCTTATATTCTTTTTTTTAAGGTACTTCCCCCACTGAAAGATGTGAAGAGCAGGCCAGAGATTGGCACCACCATCAGAAACAAGCTGGTTCGCCTCATGACACATGTGGACATGGGTGTGAAGCAGACAGCTGCAGAGTTTCTGTTCGTCCTCTGCAAAGAAAGCGGTGAGTGATTTAAAAGGGAGAAGAAGGGGAGGAAAAATATGTGGCCTTTTTAGGTTGAGTGCAGTTTATGAGAATAATTACCTCAACCCATCAGCATTTATGTGTAGCAGTGCCCCCTTTTTGTAAATGTGTTGTCTTGCAGTAGACAACCTGTTGAAGTACACAGGGTACGGAAACGCAGCAGGACTTCTTGCGGCTCGAGGACTACTTGGAGGAGGGAGAGGAGAGACTCAGTACTCCGACGATGAAGACTCGGACACAGAAGAATACAAATCTGCCAAACCTTTGTAAGTGCTCCACACTGGGATTACAATAAGGTGTCACATGTTTAACTGTTGTGTGTACTTTGATCATTTGTGCTGCACCGATTCAAAAACTGCTGATCTAGTAGCTGATGCTGATCATCTTTTTATAAATTTTTTAATGTAATTATTTCCTTTTATTCTCTGGGAACAAACCACAGTAATTTTATCCCAGATATAACAAATAACTGCAATTAGTTGAATTCACTTTGCAGCCTTACATTCAGTATCCTCATCTTCTTCTTTTTTCAGCATCAACCCCATCACGGGTCACGTCGAGGAGCCGATGCCGAACCCCGTCGAAGAGATGACCGAGGAGCAGAAGGAGTACGAAGCCGAGAAGCTGGCCAGCATGTTCGACAAGTTGTCAAGGTAGCAAACTAGAGAACTAGCAAACTAGTAGTGAGGCATGCTTCAAAATCTAAAATGTGCTGTTTACAACACTTAGAAAAGTACTAGAGGATTTTCAGTTGCAAGACGTTTGGACCGAAAACAGCTGTGTGTGTTCTGTCTGCTGAGACTCTGAAAGAAAGACTTCACCGCAGTTTCTGATGGACTGAAAAAGGTTTAGAGGTCATTTCATGCTCTGCCATAAAGCTCAAATTTATAAAGCAATCTGCTGTCTGGGAATTTGTTTTTTCATATTTTAGATTAGCTTTGGATGCATGAATGTGGTTAAAAAAAAAAATCCTGAGTAAAATGGAAAATTCAGTGTGATAAATGCCTCAGAAGTCTTGTCGAAATATTTTTTTTCTTTTACCACGCCTGCTCAAATTATAAATACCCAGTTTCCCAAGCAAAGGGTTGTGCTGTGTTTGTGTTGACCTTTCCTCAGTGAGCGCAGAGGCCAACGTTAGTTTGCACAACGCCTGCACAAAAGTAACAGTGAGCCCGCTCCCTGCCAACCGAGTCATCGTTGGAAGAATCTCTTGCCTTTTAGATGTAGCTTCAATTAGGACTGGACTTTGTGCACGCCGCGTCATTCAGCCGGTGTAAATGGGGGAACTGCCGCCACAACGTACCAGTGGCATCATTACCTCCGCTCCTTAATTATCACCTAATTGGCTCACACAGTCGACTTGTCGTTTCCCCGTTCCTTTATTCGGGTTTTTAATAACACACGTTCTGACTTTATTCTTCTTTTTATTTGACAAGCAAGCCGCTGGTCAGACAAGGAGTGGACTGAGACAGAGGCACAGCTAGACAAAGCTATTCGGGTGGAACGTGGATGAAGAGACACAGGTGGATAAATGCGCAGGCATAAGAAAGCCGTCCTCGCCATTGTTGAGCCAAAAGAGGGCGTTGAGCTGTAATGAGGCACGTGCACCCAGAAGAGGAAGATTCCTTTCCGAGGCCGCATCCCCTTTCTTCTCTTCCTCTGCAATGAAGGAGAGGTGCTCCCTCGATGCCGACTCTAAGGAGATCGGTCAGATCCTTGCAAGAATGTGCCCCTCTAACTGTTTAACTGGTGCTCCAATTAGCACATACTCTGCACACACACACACCCCACCCCACCCCCCCCCCCGCC
>VUQG01024764.1:4555-15565 GCA_015106755.1 Etia nguti | reverse complement strand
GACTGATGTGACCAAATTTTTGGAGGGACAAATCTCCATTTTTCATTAATGAAGTATGGTGAAGTAATGATGAAGTATGTTCATTTATGAACATACTATTTCCCAGAAGTTTACATATACTCATCATGGACATGAATGTCATGGTAATCACTGTAATGGTCATGGTAATCATGATTGACTACAACTAGTAGTTTCTCTTTGCCAGCATACAAAGGCTGTGTTTGACAGCACTCATTGGATTGATCACTACGCAGAGAAATGGGAAAGTCCACGGAACTCAGTAAAGATCTAAGAAGGAGAATTATAGATTTATACAAGTTGGGAACGTCTCTCGGAGCTATTTCTAAATAGATTCCAGGATCATTAATCCAAATAACTTTAGGCCAGGACGAGATATTCAGATCTGTCACCTGTTTGTAATGTCTGGAAAAAGATCCAAACTGTTACCCTCAGATGACAGGAAAAGTTTAGGAATAACTCAGCAGCCACCGAGGCTCAAACCTGCCATGACCTGGAAACTGCTGAAACATCAACGTCCTCTGTCCACAATTAAGTGATTTTTGCATCACTATGGACCAAGAGGGTCTCAGTCAAGGAAGAATCCATAGATCTTGATTCTAGACCATAGATCTTGATTCTAGAGCAGGCTCTAGAATCAAGATCTTCAAGCTTGACTGAAATTTACAGCTGTCCACGCTGTCCAGCTGTCCTCTGAAGAAAAGTTTTATGGTCAGACAGGGAAAAATTTGAGCTTTTTGGCCACAATGACAAGAGGTATGTTCAGTGGAGTAAAGGTAAGGCTTTTAAATCTCCAAAGGCTGTACCAACTGTCAAGCATGGTGGTGGTAGCATGATGTTTTGCAGCTGTTTTGCTACCAGGGTTACTGGTACATTGCACAAAGTAGACAGAATACTAAAGAAGGAGGAATCCCTCTAAATTCTTCAAGTTTACCTCAAATCAACAGCTAGATAGTTGAAACTTGGACAAAATTGGGTGTTTCAAAAGGACAATGATCACAAAGACACATCAAAACTGGTTTTGGAGTGGAAAACGCAGGCAAACATTAAGCTGCTATAGTGGTCTTTCCAAAGCCGTGGCCATAACCCTATTGAAAATGTGCAGACTACATCTGAAAGTCAGGTCCATGTAGCAAACCAACAAATTTCAATTAACTCTACCAATTGTGAAATGAAGAGTGGACAAATATCCAACCGGAACTCTAATAAAAGCTTTTTGATGGCTACCAAAAGGATCTGGTGAAGGTGCAACTTGCTAAAGGAGATTTAACCAAGTATCAGTGAAGGTCGATGAATATGCAAGCCTGTATGTGTACTTTTGACCGAGTGTGGATTAGACTAATCTTATCTTAATGTTGTGATAAATGTTTAGATAAAGCTAAACTTTCACACACTCTGTGACAACATTTAAAATACAGGACCTATACCCTTATTCACTTCAGCTCGGTTGATACTAAGTTTTTAAGGTGTATATCTTTAAAATGAATTGCTTATAATCAGATTTCATACCATCTTTCAGCTTTATGCCTTTATGCATAGCGGTTACATTTGTTTTCAGGTGAGACGTGACCATCTCTTTAAGACAGACGATCTCTGTGTACGTCACTTCCGCCTTGAGGGGAGGAGGCGGTCTCGAGATATTTGTGTCCGTGTCCCATCCCGCCAAAGTCTGGATATGTTTCAAGGCTGCGTATTATTTAAACCAATTGTTTCTACTATATATATAAATATATATTTTGAAAGACTGTTTTCCCAGTCATAACCAAAATAATAACAAATTTTTAATGTAAAAACAACCCCCCGTGCTCTTGATTTCAGTATATTTCTTCAGGGCCTCACTGCATTATAGAATTATGGTAATTATTTTCGTAAACATGTCAAAAAGTGGACTAAAAATTATAAACAGGAACAGTCTAAATTTAGATCCAGTACTTGTGAGCCGTGTGTTTTTCTCACATAGAGCAGCAGCTAGGAATCCATCTGCAAACAGTGCGTACCTCTGTGTGTTTTTATGGGTGGAGACTGAGGTCCTCCTCCTCCTCCTCCTCCAAAAAAAGAGTCAGACAGACAACACAAGCCCGCTTCGCCATCAGCAGCTTCATTGTTGCAGGATTTGGGTCCTCTTAGAAATAACTGTGGTCATTTTTTTAAAGAACACAGCCTTCCCCAAAAGTGGGTCGCTCTCTTTGCTAGCTGTACGCTCACGCAAGGTAAGTGTTGGGTTAGCTGTTTGGGATTCAGTTTGTTTGACGACAGTCAGCCATGAAAACTTCAGCAGAAGCGCGAGCGTCACTTTTGAAAAGAAAAAAAGGAAAAGAAAAACACCTCAGCCATATTTCCTTCAAAACCGCTCCCGAGCAAGAACACCGCAGACCCCTACTTTGTACGGGACCGCTAGTTTAGAAATGTCGACGCACTGTCGACTATTAGCGGGGGAAAGCTGCTGAAAGTGGCGTTTCCCTGGGGAGAGATGTGACGTTTGAGCTAGAAGATTCTACAAAATAACGTTAATCATAGCGTGGCGTTCAGGCTCCGCGTATAAGTGACACAACTATGAAGGTTATAAAAGGTCGTAAATTTACGTTTTTCCCTTCGTTTGTGATATAAGTTAGCGTACTACTGAGTGGAAGTTACTATCGCGTTTTGCACGTAGAGCTCGATCTGTTTGAACCCTACACAGAGTTGTTTCCACTACAGCTTTCTACCGTTATCCGTCGTTATGTTTATAACCCATTTAAAGAAGATGCCTTTTGAGCAGGTTTTTAAAAAGTCTTAATGGTCTGTTTTTGCAATGGCCCTTTATTTATTATGTTTGTTGTTTTGGCCAACGTCTGTTCTGAAATAGGCTTGTGCAGACATGAAAATGCTTTAGATAGTTGTGCACACATTAATGATTGCGCACTAATAAACTCAACAATAGAATTGTAGTGGTTTTTTCCCCCTCAAATATAGAAGTATAAGGTGTACACAGTTCATGTTTTATACCTTTGTCCTTTTTTCTTTCTTTCTTTTTTTTACCTGCTCTGTGAGAAACACCTGAACAGGTCCGCCTTGTTTTAAGGATAAGGAGCACGCCCAAAGCAAGCTCCTTTATTTTCTGTACACATTGTGCCTCCAGCAGCCCAGTTATTTACACTGACTTTGTAAGTTAAAGATCTCTTTGTAGGCTGTCTTACATACATACATATTTTACTTGGAAGAAAGACTTTCAGTAAGCTCAAAACATTGTCACACATCGAAACTTACACCAACGTGTTCGTGGCGGAGCAGTTTTGTACTATGCACTTTGTTGTTCATAATATTAAGGAAATAAACTGAAAATCCAGCAACTTATCACATGCACCATTACAGATAAACATGCTTCAACATGCACAGAAACACTTTAAGGATGCCAGTAAGAAGATAACTTTCAATAGTTTCAGTGGGATCTTTAAGTTAAGGCAGTCTCTGTTTAGCTGTAGTTCAGCACACTTTATATCTGCGTTGCTGTATGACATGTTGGTAATTCACTTATTTTCCCAGAGAGATGAGTCAGGCAGAGCAGGCGCCTGCGGACATGCCTGCATGCCATGAAGATGAGCCAGCAGCTGCAGGTAAGTATAGTTGGACACGTCCTTTGACGTATACTAACACATGTCTTTTAAGCTTAGCATAGTAGCACGCTGTTTGGTTAAAGATGTAGATGTGGGGAAAATTATATGTAATTAGGACACTTTTTACCACAGTGATTAGCTGTTTCTCCAGCAATCAGCTATTAAGTGCACTGTAATTTTGTTAAAATTTGATTAGCGGGTGTTCAGGGTGGCCTGCCTACAACAAAGAGATTTCAACTGCTCTGTTTGAAATCCTCAAGTCCTTTTGCTCCAGTTTGTCAAAACCGGGAAATGTTATAATTAAATATCCTGTATAAAGGGGGAAAGTCTTAATTGTTGTTCCATACCACCAACATGTTTTCTACAATAGCATTGCTGTACTGGGCAACAGTGTTGTCTACATTTATACTCTTGTTGGTGCGTCACCATTACTCTGCCAAAGTCCAACTCTTCGTGTTGGACTTTTAGCTAATAAATCTTGAACAGCGGTTACTTTTACAGAAACACAGGTAGGGCTGTGCCATATCATTGGTATTGTCCTCAATAACACTGGTACAAATTTTTACAAGAGATAAGAATATCATGTTTCGATATATTTTCTATGTTTCTTAGTATTTGCAATGAGACTAGCCAGGGATGCGTGAGACCAAGAGCTTCCTTTTAGCCTCCAGTGAAAATTTATTACCGATGAAGGGAGGTACTCCAACCACCTCTAAAATGTCACAATACTGCAAAATATGCAAGAAAATAGTTCCTGCTAAAGCTGGCAACAACAAAAATCTTTCACTACTTGAGGCAAAAACACACCATTGAGTTCAGCCAGGTTATGAAAGAGGAGATGCTAGCACCTGTGGATGTGTGACCCAAATGTCAACATATGGCTCCACTGAGCCTTGCTAGTTGCACTCCACATGACAGGAAAAGCAGTCAGTAGATGGAAATTACTGATGTTGCTACATGGTGGAAGAGCAGGTTTTTAAACAGCTGGTTCATCCCACGTATAGAAAATATTTCAGTTTTCATGTTTTTTTTTTTTATCATGTGGACTGGAGGAACCGGGGAACAAGCTAGCTTCCAGTTGGTGGATAACCTGCTTTATCTCCTGAGCCCCAACCACCAGTTACAATATCATTATGGCTGTTGATTAGATTTTAATTTGAAGGTTTCAGCCTGAGCTCTGGGACATTTTGATTAAATGATTATATATTTAAATAACAAAAAAAATTAATCATTAATAAAAAATGATAGTTTCAATTTTATGTATACAGCACCAAATCACAAGAGCAGTCACCTCAAGGTGCTTTATATTGTAAGGCAGATACTCTACAGTAATACAGAGAAAACCCCAGCAATCAAACGACCTGCTCTGAGCAAGCACTTGACAACAGTGGGAAGAAAAAACTCCCTTTTAAGAGGAAGAAACCTCTTCCTCAGCCATCTGGTGCGACTATGTCACAAATAATTTAGGCGATTTGTATGCGATGCGAGAATTGTTGTTGTGGGTCCAGTGTTATTTTGTACAATGTAGTTCAGGATAGCTCAGAGGATTCAATGTTTTTTAAATTTAAGATGGTATTTTTGATGTTTCAAATCAGACAACAAGGACCACCCAGTGGCACAGCCGGGCATGTTTGGCAGGTTGGCGGGGGGCTTATACGGTGCCACCAAGGGAGCTTTGGGAGCAACAGTGGGCGGTGTGACCTGGATAGGAGGAAAGGGTCTGGACCTCACCAAGACTGCTGTCACCACCGTAGCCGCCGTGCCTGTGATGGGAGTAGGACTGGTTAAAGGGGGAGTGTGTGCTGTCGCTGGAGGAGTGACTGCTGTTGGCTCTGCAGTAGCCAGCAAAGTTCCTATAGGGGGAGGCAAAAAGAAGGACAAGTCTGACTGATGCCGAGACGCTAAGCTGAGTTGTAATGTTCGCACTGCGTTTCACCTGATTCAGCACTGTTGAGCAGGAAAAGAGCAACGTGGGAGTCAGAAGTTCAGTGTGCACGTTTTGGTGTTGGTTTTGTTTTGTTTAGTTTCATGTGTGTGTTTGTTGGTAAAACCCACATCCATAAAATTAAATGGCAATTAAAAAAAAAAAAATAAAGCAGCAATATAAACACTCCACTGCTGTTGTTAAATGCAAACACCAGACCTATCTCCTGTGCCAATAAAATGTTTGTATGATGTTCAGTGATGGGCCGCTACACTGCTTCCATTAGTAACTTTTGTACGAGAGGAAAACCAGCACTTATGAAGTTCAATTTTACTTGCAAGACAATCAGCGATCTGTGATGATGTGGTTATTCGTATTTTACTGTCAAATGGCAAACACTGTTACTTTATGTGGAAATGCACAGTGTGTCATTTTTCTTCATGTCCTTTAATTTAATCAGTTGTTCACAAATGAGAAGGTATGTCTAATCAAAGATATACCAGACATGTAAAAGTCACTGCTGGCTGCTGTTATTTCATTGGTGGGTTTTTGACTGATGTCTTTTTTTTCTGTATTTTTCAGCTTAGTGAAATGTTTTTGTGTTTTCATACCAATCCTGATTTGTTATAATAAATACAGCATTACAGTCTAAAATTCAGAGCTTGTTGCTTGCAAAGAAACCTTTTCCTGTTTCATACATTCACTACTTCTGTTATTTAAACATTTTTACACACATTGTACGTGATCCAGTAAAGTTTCCGTCAATGCTTTGTTTGTTTTTTGTTTGTTGCTTTGTTTACTGCTGTGTGGTAAAAATCTGACAGCTGGATTTCTTGGAATGACGTTCTCAGTTTCAAGTGTAAAGTACATTTTAAGCTGAAAACCTGTGAAAGTGCACATATACCTTTACGCTCCATTTAAGTAGCTTTCAGGCTTTGTATTATGGAGAACTGAGGTTTCAGAGCTTTTGTATGATCAGTGTTACAGATTGTTAGAATCATTTTTGACACATGGCAAATATATACTCTGATTTTTTTTTTGTAATAAAACATCTGAAAGTCGATTTTTTTCTGTTTCCTCTGTTACTAAATAAGCTTTAATATATGTAAGACCAAATTATAGCATTTAATACATTTGTTTTAAATTCAGAACCGCACCAGCGTCTCTGAACACTCATAAATATATTTTGTAAAATTCATTTTATGGTGTTGTAGTTTACTAATGTTACTTTAAATAGCAGCCTTTAAAATTTCTTTTATTTTTCTTCTACAAGTATTTGTTTGTGGTTTTTTTAAAAAAGCACACTGAAAAGGCACAATTTTTATTAATCATTTATTTGTTTATTATTTTTCAGTTTATGACATACACTTCAGTAACTATACCTTGCTAGCATTGGGTTGGACCCACTTTTGCTATCAGAGCTGCTGTAACTTTTCATAACATAAATTCAATGAGGTGCTGAAAATGTTACTCAGGGATTTTGGTCCATATTAACATGATAACATGACAGAGTTGCTGCTGATTTGTCAGCTGAACATCCATGTGTGAGATTTTCCCATTCAACCACATCCAAAAGGTGCTTTACTGGATTGAGCACCTTAGTGTCTCTCACCTTAGTACCTTTATCCCACTGACATCTGAATGTTACAGCACAAATCAAATTCCTTTGACTTTGAATGGAGTGCCAGCCCTCCCTCCACCATTTTTCCATGTACTCACTGGATTTTTCCAACAATTTTCTGTAAACCTGAGAGATGTTTGTGTGGACAAAATCAAAGTAGCTCAGCAGTTTCTGAAATAGTGTTTAGCACCATCAACTATGCCACATTCGAAGTTTCTTAAATCATCTGTCTTCTCCATTGTGGCGGTCAATTTGAACTTTAGCAGACCACTTGCACCTGTCTAAATTCATTGGGTCGCTGCCATGTGATTGGCTGATTAGATTTTTTCATTAGCGAGTAGTTAAACAGGTATACCTCACAAAGTGGCTGGTGAGTGTGTATTATGCTAATCCGTCTGAAGAGTTTAAACTATCTGCACAATATTCACCTTAGTTTATAGTTTGGAACGTAAATTAAGTTGCAAATTTATTTAATTTCTGTTTACTTTTGATCTCCCCAGTCATGTCCCCGTGTCTGTCTGGTCTCTATGTGTTCTGTCTCCATAAGTAGTCCTGTCCCTGTGTTTTCTCCCTCCATGTTGCCATGTTCGTCCCTTTGTCTCCCCAGTCTGTCATGTCTCAGTATCTCTTGTTTAGTTTTGTATTTTGCCTTTTGGTTTTTGTCACCTGTTTACCAGTTATAAAGCTGTGATTTTGAGTTTATTGTTTGCATTCTGGGTCCATACACCTGCTTACAGATTTGCTGTGAGCCAATATCTAATATCTTTTCTGGGGGAAAAAAAGTTTGTTTTGGATGATTTTGGGAAGGTATCTGTTATCTGTTATTTTTCCTAAATGTTTCTTAAAATAAAGGGATGTGGTTGGGGAAAGAAGAGTTTTTGTATTTTATGTAGGAATCATTATAAAGGCATGACTTGGGTACTACAGGAAGTGGTCCTCCTTTTTAAGAATGTCACTATTAATTAAAAAAGGTATAGTACAAGCAGCAAAAAAAAACAAAAAACAGATTTACATCATGTCGGAGCCAATACTTCTTTAATGTAAATCTGAATGACCTGATTAGACATATTTCTTCCTACAGCACACTTAAATTCTTTTCTCATACATTACAATCTAATTTCCACTTCATACTACTAATAACTGTTTTCATGTTGCAGATTTTTTTAACTTGTTGTTCTCAGCAAAGTTCTTGAGGTCAAGCTGTTAACTGCTCAGGAGCAGTCATGATCAGTGGCCCAGAGGAGACCACAGTCTTTGGTTCATTGCTCTTCTGGTCTTCAGCCTCGACATCTCTCTCTACACACAGAAATATAAACATGATCAGATTGAAGATCCTTTTGGATTTGAACTTCAGAGACTATGAATTTATATCTTACTTGTCCTGTGGCATGCTGGCTCACAGCTGACAAACTGTCCGCTAACACACACGGCTGTGCTACAGTGAATGTACAGCTGAAGGAATAAGGACAAGCGTTTTGGTTAAAAAAAGAAAAATCTTTAGTTAGTGCAGAAACACTGCTCAAACTGATGTACTCATTACCTTTTCATGCAGTGGGTCCATTGCCCTGGGGTCCTTTGCTGAGGAACCCACGAAGGTGAACATTTTGAAAACGAAACGCCGGTAATGACTAGGGTAGTCCAGACCAGAGTTAGCACTCACCGGTACCAGAGAGGACAAGTAATTATCATCCCGGTATGGACATCTGGATGGAGTGCATGGAGATCAATTTTAGTTAAGAGAACACTAGCCAACCGTTTTTTTTGTCTTCAGCAATACCAACTATGGGTAAGATCAGTTATAAATAATATACTGTGTGTCCACTACAGACAAACTTTTCAGCTTATTAGATTATTGGATGATTTATCAAAAGCATATCTTTATTTCATTCTCAAATATTAATAAATTATTTTCTTCGAAAGTCTAGCATTAAATAAATTTTGTGAAAAATTCAACATGTTGTCACAAACAGGACTGAGTACACTGGTATCTTATTTACCCATCTATCAGAATGTCCCACTGGGGGAAGGTGTGAGGGAAAGGGCTTGTGGTTACCCAACAGCGACCAAGAGTCAGGACAAGCATCGGATCTGTCTTTTTGAGGAGCTGAACCTCCACGTACACAGGGTCCCTCAGTACTTTGGTCACAGGGTAGTCTGCTTCCGTATAGAACGAAGTATAGGCCACATCCACTGTGAAACGAGACGTCAGTTATTATTACAAGATTTTACATAATCTTGCAAACGAATGGACTCTTTTAAGTTGGCATACACTTACATTCATTACAACCCTTTGTAAGGCATCGTCCATTGGCCAGCCTCATTACTACATTGATGGGTCCCATAGCAGAAACTGGCAGAGGAGGATTTTGTAACGGTAGGATTTCTACAATCACAGTTTCAACATCGGTGCCGATGTACCTACACTGGAAAAGGAAGCTGAAAAAGAAAATGATATCATGCTACTCGGTCTGAAACTTTAATTTAATGCCAGGACACTCTAAAATGTTTACTTACTTAAAGTGACTGTCTCGGGTAATAGATCCACGAGGCCCAACCCCCACCTCATATGAGGAAGTCATTCTGTTCTCATAGATTATTACACCAGGCTCCTCCTGCAAAAGGTTAAAAGTGGTTGGTAAGATAACAATATTCACAAATATACCCTGCCTGACTGGTGGAAAAGTAGGAGGACACACTGTTTTACCATAAAGGTGGTGCCACAGGCAGTAACAGGAAACTGATATATGGCAAAGGCTGAATTGGAGTCAACATATGAACAGCCGGGACCACCTCCTGCCAGTGAGGTTGTCTGGAGGTCAAGGTGGGGTAGAGTAACGTCTTTGGCAACAACAACAATGAACTGGGCATCCCGAGTGCACTGGACAGTCACTGGTTATACAAAAGTAGGCAGATAAAGGATTTGATATTACTGACAAACTGTAACCAACATAAAGATGAAGAACACAGTTTTACTTGAATATTTTTAGTGTAATCAAGCTTCAAGGTTTTGTTGTTATGACAACAGCTTTGGATCAGTTAATATAAGCCATTTATTAGATAAAACAAACCAAAAATACCACTCACCTGCCTTTCCAAAGTAGCAGTGATTTCCATCAAAGCAGCATTTTATGGATTCACACTGAGCACCAGAAATACCAGTAGTTCCACATGGGACTCTCACACTTTTTTCCACATCACAGCTCTGAACAGGTGGCAGCGTCGGAGGCACCTTTGGAGTATGTGGGACTTTTGGTTTTTGGGGGAAGTAATCATCGGATACTTGAGGAAAAGGTGGGACTTGCTGCCCTTGAGGAAATGGCCGGGGAGGAGGTCGAGGTTGCTGGGGATTTTGTGGTTGAGGAAGGATGTACGGTGGAGGTGGAGGCGGAGGCGGAGGTTGAGGTTTCTTGGGAATCTGCCACGGAGGAGGGTGGTATGGCGGAGGTTTCTGGGGATTTTGCTGTGGAGGAGGTCGAGGTTGTTGAGGATTTTGCGGTGGAGGAGGTCGGTATGGTGGAGGGTTCTGGGGCTGTGTAGGCTGGTTCAGTGGATACTGAGGGTTCTGGGGCTTTGAAAGTAGAGGAGACTGGAATGGTGGAAATTGAGGATCCTGGGGTTTCTGCCATGGAGGAGGCTGGAATGGTGGAATGTTCTGAGCCTTTACCTCTGTCTCAGCTAAAGAGGCTAGCAAAGCTAGTGCCATGAAAAATTTGGCACTCCAGAACTTTTCCATGGTTTCTCAGCTGTCTGATCTGGACACTTCCAAAGTGCACAGTTTCAGTCAGCTGTGCCATTTATTTGTTACCAACCCTAAAGTTTTTTGGTTTTTTTTAGCCCACCTCCTGGGTCAACCC
>VUQG01024763.1:0-11743 GCA_015106755.1 Etia nguti | reverse complement strand
CAAGGAGTACAGAGAACTGACCCGAGGTTTTGTGGACTGGTGCCAGCAGAACTACCTCCAGATCAACACTAGTAAAACCAAGGAGCTGGTGGTAGACTTCCGCAGGCACAAACATCCTCCACTGCAACCACTGAACATCCAAGGTATGGACATTGAGGCTGTGGACAGCTACAGGTACCTTGGTGTTCATCTGAACAATAAACTGGACTGGACTCATAATTCAGACGCCCTCTACAGGAAAGGGCAGAGCAGGCTGTACCTCCTGCAGAGACTCAGGTCTTTTGGAGTGAAGGGCCCACTCCTGAAGACCTTCTATGACTCTGTGGTGGCCTCAGCCATCTTTTACGGTGTGGTCTGCTGGGGTGGCAGCATCTCTTCTGGGGACAGGAAGAGACCGAACAGGCTGATCCGGAGGGCCAGCTCTGTTCTAGGATGCCCTCTGGACCCAGTGGAGGTGGTGAGTGACAGGAGAATGGTGGCTAAGCTGTTATCCCTGCTGGACAACATCTCCCACCCCATGCAGGAGACTCTGACAGCACTGAGCAGCTCCTTCAGTGGCAGGCTGCAGCACCCACGATGTGGGACGGAGAGATTTGGCGGGTCTTGCCTCCTCACTGCTGTCAGACTCCACAACAAAGATTTTGCAGCTGACCAAACACACACATCCACAAGTGCAATAACACTATGAGCAATACTCTGACAACGTTGTATTTTACTCAGTTGTATATAGTATTTTTATTCTAATTTTTATTCTATTGTATATAGTATTTTATTTTATTCTAGTCTATTGTGTACAGTATCTTATTTTTATTCTTATCATCTTATCCTATTCCAGTGTTTTTCTAGTTTTTGCTATGTACTTTGCACTATCCACTTTCTGCTGTAACAAAACAAATTCCCCACGCGTGAGACTACTAAAGGTTATCTTATCTTATCTTATCTTATCTTATCTTATCTTATCTTATCTTATCAATTGACCTGATGTATTAAATGCACTGAAAAAGTAAAAAAAAAACAAAAAAACATGACCCTCACAGTGCTCGCCAGCTGGCCCAGATGGGCGTAGGCACGATTGAGCAGTTATATCATGGCGTCTTCAGCTCCAAGGTGGGGCTGGTAACAAACTGAAGGAGATCCTGATGTGGCCTAACTATAGGGCGGAGCGGGTCGAGGATGAGTCTTTCCAGGTTCTTCATGACGTGGGTGTTTTGTTTGTCTTCTTATTTATGAAGAATGAGTCCTTTTATGATCTGCTACATGCTTTTATTATTCACACTTAGCTAGCAGGAAGAACATGTATATAACCACTTTCAGCTCTCATACCTGTGTAGGTTTTTCTTCTACCCTGTAACTCACATCTTAGTGTCCACACAGATAGTGCCAACTTGATGTCTGGCATGGAACTATATTAACTTTACAGCAACAGCTTCTGATCATTACAGTGGGAAGTCAGTGTCACAGTCCTGTAATACTGGGGGCCACTGCAACTTGGCGTCGTTGATACAGAAACGAAGCATGATGTCTTCCACTGCACTGTGACCCTCTGCAGACTCAGACTCAACATGAACGTGAATACTTTTTAAAAGTCCAGCATTACTGCTGTCACGGCCATGGCAACTACAGCCAGCTCGCTCTACCTCTGACTCGCCTCACCTCACCCAAGGTCCCAAGGTCCACTGGGATGAACCGGCTCGCCAGGCTTTCTCTCACCTGAAGGAGCGCTTTGCCTCTACACCCATCCTCGTCCAACCCGATCTCAGTCAACCCTTCGTCGTGGAGGTGGATGCCTCGGACGCAGGAGTGGGGGCGGTGCTCTCCCAGCGACAAAGCGGTAAGCTTCATCCTTGTGCTTACTTCTCTCGCCGTCTCTCTCCTGCAGAAAGAAATTATGATGTGGGGGACCGAGAGCTATTGGCCATCAAGCTGGCCCTAGAAGACTGGCGTCACTGGTTGGAGGGAGCTGCCCAACCGTTCGTGGTTTGGACGGACCACAAGAATTTGGAATACATCCGGTCCACGAAACGACTCAACGCCAGGCAAGCCAGGTGGGCTCTGTTTTTCACCAGATTCCAATTCACAATCACCTACAGACCCGGCTCTCATAATGTCAAACCCGATGCCGTCTCACGCAAATTCGCAGCCTCCGAAGACGCTGCCCAGGACGCCCCCATTCTTCCTCCCACGTGTGTTGTAGGGGCCCTAACCTGGGAGATTGAGTCAGCTATTCGAGAGGCAGAACGAACGGAACCGGACCCTGGTACGGGTCCCCCGGGCCTACTCTTTGTTCCCTCTACTGTCAGATCACGAGTTTTGTATTGGGCTCACACTGCCAAGTTCACCTGCCAGCCTGGGGTCCACCGCACCATTACCTTCCTCCAACGCTTCGCCTAGTGGCAGTCTTTAGCTAAGGATGTCCGCGAATACATTGCCGCCTGTCCTTCATGCGCTCAAAATAAGAACGTCAATCAGCCATCCTCCGGCCTTCTCCAACCGCTACCGACCCCTGGCCGTCCGTGATCACACATTGCAATGGACTTCATCACGGGCCTCCCTACCTCATCAGGTAACTCAGTCATCCTTACTATCATTGGTCGTTTCTCGAAAGCTGCTCACTTTGTCGCCCTTCCCAAGCTCCCCACTGCCTTAGAGACAGTGCGACTCCTGACTAACCATGCGTTTCGCCTTCATGGGATCCCCACGGACATCGTCTCTGATAGGGGGCCGCAGTTCACATCACGGGTCTGGAAAGAATTGTGCAACACCCTCGGAGTGCAGGTCAGTCTCTCCTCTGGTTTTCACCCTCAGACTAACGGCCAGACAGAACGGGCCAATCAGGAACTCGAGGCGGCCCTCCGGTGCTTGGCATCCACCAATCAGACAACTTGGAGTGAGCAACTCCCGTGGGTCGAGTATGCCCACAACAGCCTTACCTCCTCAGCCACCGGGGTGTCCCCCTTCGAAGCATCTCTGGGCTACCAACCACTTCTCTTTCTGTCTGTCGAAGGTGAGCACTTTGTCCCCTCTGTCCAGCAGCATCTACGGAGGTGTCGACGTGCCTGGAGAGCCACCCGGGCCGCCCTTCTTTGCACAGCTGATCGCAATAAGCGCCTGGCAGACCGTCATCAGACCCCTGCACCTGCCTACACCCCGGGACAAAAGGTTTGGCTGTCTACCAGATTTGTTCCCCTCCGGGCTGAGTCTAAGAAACTATCCCCCACCTTCATTGGTCCGTTTGTTATAGACTCTCTGGTTAACCCGGTTTCTGTCCGTCTCAAATTGCCCCGAAATATGAGGATCCATAATGTGTTTCATGTGTCTCAAGTGAAACCCTGCCTGTCAAGTCCTTTGTGAAGACAGGAACTGCAGTCGTGCATGTGGTGAACTCAGTAAATAAATCCTTGTGTTTAGCTGATTCAGGAGTCCTGGGTTTGAGTCCCCTGCATTGAACCTTAACAAATCCACTGAGACTCCAGCCTGATCTCATCAGCAGACACAGCAGTGTATTTTACTGATATGTTTGCGTTTATAGTGACTTTGCAAGTTTCACACATTGCATAATGACCTTGTTGGTGAGATCTGAGCCTTTATGTGGGCAGGCTTCAGCACCCACATATGTCAGGTGTCAGTCACAGGCACAGCAAGTGGCTGCATGGAGGTCACTGCTAACTACATAAAACTCTTATTGTGAACGCACCTGGATATAATTACAGAGCGTGACGGTTATCCCAAGTTTTGATCATATCATGATATCAAGTTTGCATGGTGCATAAACAAGCTGGTAGCCATAATATTGCCCCTAATTTGTATGCAATTTGATAAGCAAATGAACCCCACTAGCATGAAATGCACAAAAAGTAAACTGAAGTTTCACACGGTCGTATGAGGTCGGCCTTCAGTACAGCATGCACGCTGACACGTGTCAGGGACGCCCAATTAGAGACTGTTAGATATTAATAACGCTTTAATTTATTAGAGATTAAGATTATTAACAATGCTTTTACACATTCAAGAAATCACAGCAGAGGAAAGTGAAGAGACTTTCCTTAAAGTTAACAGTTTACTTTGTGTTGTGTTTATGTTTTTCCATACCAGCTAAAAGAAGTTTATGTAAAAATACTTAAAAGATTATTACTTTATCTCAAATCCAAGCAATCCGGTCCATTTACATGGTTAATATTTGGAATGTACCTCTGTTAGAGCACGTTAATGAATAAAAGGGACATTCAGGTTTTGTCATAAAGTGTGAAAAAGAAAGAAAAACCAGCTAATCTCAGGTCTTGGAGTTGACTGATGCTTAGTCTCATCCCCAAATTCAAAGTCACTGTAACAGTGAACTGATGGTCTCCTGATCCATAGAGTCTGTTTCCTATGTGTCAT
The DNA here is from genome assembly GCA_015106755.1 of Etia nguti. Classification (NCBI taxonomy): domain Eukaryota; kingdom Metazoa; phylum Chordata; class Actinopteri; order Cichliformes; family Cichlidae; genus Etia; species Etia nguti. Next base: position 7,366 of record VUQG01024763.1, on the reverse strand, counting down.
TTCTCCTCACCCTCCTGTCTGCACTGTCTTCTCTGATGAAGTCAAAAGGTCTCATGCTCTGAAGCTCTTCATCATCTTCCCTCTCATCTCAAAGCACCGAGGTGCTCTGAGCGGGGAATCTTTACACCATCTTGAGCTATACACAACCACACAAGCAATTATTTGTGTCTGTTGTGCACCACAAGAAAGATGAGTGGATGTGGGAGCAGTAAGACACAACACACATACACACAAAGACCCAAACACCACATGTATAACATGAATGTGTTATTTTATGTAAGAAATAATTCAAAAGAAAGAAATCGGAGGTTCAAATAATAAATAATTGGATACTTTGTCTTTCGATAAACAATGAAAACAGGTCCAACAGACCTGAACACCACACAAGGTTTCAATAAAAGTCCATCAAGGTCCAACATGAGGTAACGCAGTGATGTTACTGATGAAGTATTGCGGCGTTGCAACATATGGCCTTTGGTTGTTCATTTAATTCATTTTTTTATTTTATGATGAAGTATTTATAGGAACTTATTGGTGTTTCTCTGTTAAACTAACATGTACAGCTCTGCTTCAGAATGTGGTCATGCAGTGGCAGTGCAAGTTTCTTTGGGTGTTGCTTGGGTTTAATTGTTAACTGTCTACATAATATATCAAGTGTGGATGAAGGCAACACTTCTTGCTCGCCATCTGCTTTTTTGTTTTAAATCTAAATGATTAATTATTTTAAAATAAAGAAGGTGTCTCCACTTGCTGCAGCTTGTGAGCAGGGCTGTAACAATATAATATGAAAATATGTAAATATCTGTCTTGCTTGGACCCTTCGTCGAGAGAGGATCTGCCTGAGATATTGGAGGATGTGAAAAACAAGGAGCACATGCAGTGAGTTGCTTAAGGAAGAACTGCAGGTTGGTTACCTAACAGTAAACCTGATGCGAGCTAGAAAAACAAACTGATCACGTTTGCCCATAAAATAATGGAAAAATGCCAGCTCCAGTGTGACGTTGTTATTAAAGCCACCAGTTTGTTTTCTTCACTTGGAATTCTGATGTAATGAAACAGGAACTACAGGTTTAAGCTTACATTATTGCTGGTGTATCATTGTTTAAAAAGCAAAAGTTGCTGTGTGAAATTTTTCAGAACTGTAAAATAGGGATAAACCTGGCAACAAAATACATGTTTTTCTTCCAAGGCGCTGCTGAGCAATACGAGACAAAGAACCACCCACATACCATCAAGCCATGAAAGTTCAACGACATTCTTCCATGTCCATAAAAAAACGAAAGCCCATCAGTTAAACAGCAGCAGGAGTAAACAGAAAGTCCTCCGCCAACATCAAGGAAAAATAACTTCATGCTACTGAAATGAATTAGTAGATAAAAAAGGACGTCTTCTGATTCAGATTCTTGGGTTTTTTTAGACAATGGTTCACTGTATGACACAAAACTTGCTCCTCTGGGATTGGCTGGAACTGCAACCGTCTCCTAATGCCAGTATCAGACCTCACTACTACTCTTCTCTGAATAAATGCCAAGTATTTTAATACTAAACAGTAAAATTCTCATGTTTTAAAATTTTAGCAGTTGATGAAATTCACTGAAGTACTCATACAGATAAACATGCTTGAGTTTTCTGATGTTGTAGGGTGAAAAAAAAGTTAAACTCGAGAGCAAAAGTGCAGATAATAGAAATATTTACTTCTTTTAATGATAAACAGTAACAATAACCTCAGCGGATTACAGCCAATGCTTAGATCTCCCAGTTACAGACACATGTTTGTGTGTTTTGAAGATGAAGGCTCGAGTTGGATGGATGTCAGTGGAGAAGACCCTTTGATTCTTGTTTACCTCCTGTGACACAACGCTTTGACGATGGCTGTAAGTCATAGTGTCGCAGCCTGTGGGGATCTGTTGGTTTATTTTGAGTTTTCTGTGGGAACATCTAAGTTTATATTTAAAGTTTCTTTTAATTCTGTAATTATAGTAAACGTATTATGGTTGCACTTATCATTTCTAGTTTCTGTTTAAGGTCCAGACTGTTAGTCATTGCTACTTTTCTAGCAAGAACTGGTTCTGCTACAAAAGTTTTAGTGTGGTTTACTTTAGTGTTGAGACTACCGGTTAGTCTAACATCCTTAATGTTTTCTTGGATCTCCTTGGAAGTCTTCATCTTGGTAATGATCCTCTTTAAGTTGATTTTTTGTTTTTGTTTTATTTTCTTAGAGACCTTTGTCTTTTGGGGCTTCCTTCTTTTACTTCCTTTGTTGTTGTCTTAGTTTCAACTGTCAACTTGGTATTTTCACTGTCCCTGATTACTCATTCATCCATTTTCTTCCACTTGTCAGACTAAGGGTTGTGGTTGGGCTGTCATAGTGCATCAGACCTGTTACACCCTTGACAGGTTGTCAATCAGGTTGTCAGAGCTAAGACACAGAGACAGACAGACATTCACATCCACAGCCAGTTTACAATAACCAGTTAAACTAACCCAATGCATGCAATTGGACTGGGAGAACATATCCAGATAGAGAACGTGCCATCTCCACACAGAAAGACCTCACACTAGATTCAAACCCTGGGCCTTCTGCTGTGAGACGATGGTCCTATCCACCTCCCCATCTAGCCGCCCTTTCCCTGATTACCTTCCGTGTCTATTAGAGCCTCAATTTGCATCTATTCTTTAATGCGTCTTTGTTGCCCTCCTTAGTATGTGCTCCCCCTACATGTATGCTTTTTTACTGCCTTTCAGATGGCCTGTATCACCTAAGTAAAGGGTTTTTTTTCTGTTTAAGCTGGCCTCTGGGATTTGTATTTGGGTGTGCGCACACCTCGCTACAGGGATGTTGATAGTAGTTTTATACAATGAGAACAAATTACAGTTATCTCAGAGTGCTCGGGAGATAGAGACATGCTTTTTGTTTGCTAATTGCTTATTGTAATGGTAAACAATGAGAACAGGGGAAACTCAATGTGTGTTTGTGGGTTTGCATAGTAACAACTATGTAATATTTATCTATATATATATCTATCTCTCTTTCTCTCTCTCTATATATATATATAGATATATGAAATACAATAAAAAATATATAAATAAAATAAATTGAATAGAAGTCAATGCATAGAACCAAGAAAAAAGAGGTACATGTTTCTGTGTTTGCGTGTCCTGACCTGCGGCCGCTCTGCCTGAAGAACACAGCCAGCGCCCCGATGTTGCAGATAAGCGCCACAGGGAACACGAGCAGATAGGTGTATCTGTAAGCGCTGTACTTGAAGGCATCATCTTCGTGGAAACATTCCAAGTGGGACTTTGTAGTGTTGTTGTTCGTGGCAGCAGTCATGCTCATCAGTCGTTCTGGTGAGACACACACAAATATTTTCAAAGGATCTATTTAGCTGATTTCTTGAGTCATGCAAATAATTAAAACTGAGACACATTTGATATGGTGACTGGTCCCATTCAGAGTTTCTACTTTATGGAGCAGAAGATGATTTTTTTGTGTAAGAAATGTGAATGTTATGAACACTTTTGAATACAACCATCTGTAATCTCAATAGAATTTAATTTTTAACGCACCATTTAATACAAAATGAATCAGAAGTTCTATACATACCATTAGTGTATCAAAATAACAGGGCAAAGCTCAGCATGACTCTGGCCCAGGTAAGTGTCTTTAAAAGACTGTAGAACTGAATAAACTGGTTCTTTTTTTCCTTGGTAACGATATTTAAATTAGTATTATTGTCAAGTTTGATTGTAATGGACAGGATGTGGCTAAATGCTGGAATACCCAATTTTAGCTAACTAAGTTAGCTCATGTTATCTGGTACGTAACATCTTATCTAAATAAGTTCAAATCCAGATTCAGAACACTAATATTGTTGTGGCAAAACGCTAATAATGAGGCTCCAAAAACTAAAATTCAGAAGCCGGTGGGTTATGTACAGTCACCTTTTATGCAGGATAAATATTTAGTGGCTCTCTAAATGAACAAAAACAATATTTGGTTCGCTTTTGGTCAGCAGCCCTCATACCAAAAAGTCTCTAAAATCCTACTTTAGTGAGCAAAAACTTTGGTTAATAGGAACAATTAGTAAAATACCGTCCATGCTGGAGTTAGGAACACTTTGTTGATGGGGACATTATGCAGTTTTCTTCACCTTTAAGTTTCAGGTCATAGAAGAGGGACTTTTTAGTCTAATGTTTGCTTCCATTAAAAATTCAGCTAAAAAGAAAATGCTGCTTTATTTCCTCCTCGTGAGGCTGTTATCTCAGGGCTAAAGCGCACGGGTGAGTTTTAGTTCAGACTGCAGATGCCAATCAAGAGAATTTTGTGATAAGAGCTGAGATGTCTGAATGAGCCTAAACAAAAAAGGCACAACCAGGAAACTGTTCACTCTTGTGCATCTATATAAGGTAAACAAAACCTAAACAGCCAGCCTGCTTTAAATAAAGCTGCTTTTATTAATAGGTCCAGCAGGTGAGAAAAGCACTGTTTGTTCCTGCACTCTATATTTGAATTCAGGCTGTTGACTGTCCTGCTTATCTCATGAAATGTAAATTGTTGGATGCAAAATAATCTAATGATGGACTTGAATAGCTTATGAAACCCACTGTTAGTGAGGAGGTGGCATAAACAATTATATTTTATCCTTTTAAGTTTACCACAAAGTTTGGCAGAGATCTGCTTGTACTGGGGTGAATTTCTGCCTTTTAGACTTATAGAGCTGAAACATGTTCTGGAGCTTATAATGAAACCAGGTTGGCCCTTGTGCTGAGAAATTATTGCAAGAGATGCAAATGAATAGTACAAAATATACATCTATTATGCTATATAACTTAATATAAAGGAGAATATATGACAGTCACATAAACTCAGGTTTTTATCAACTCTCGAAATAAGGAAAGACTGAAAGTGTCTGTGTAATATCAGTAAACAGCTGGGCCGTCTTTGTGGCCCATCGTAGAGCCAAAACACCCAACAGCACCCAACTAATAATGGCTTTATTAGTCCTAAACACTCCACCGAAGTTTTGCTCATAGTGCGATTAATCTATTACCAAACTAACATTACCAATCAGCTCTTTTGCTTTTAAATCTAATTTATAGTTTCCCCACAGCTCAAGCTAAATAAAAATATTCACCTCTCTCATGAAATGTGAAAAAGCAGAAGGTTTTCCAGCACATTTCCTTATAGGATTTGCATATAACATGGAATGGCTTTTTGTCAGACACCATCAGGCCAAAATGTGCCCTAAATCTCGGCTGGCAGTATTGGTTATCAAAATTTTTTTAAAAACCCCAACAAAGTCGGCATTGGGAGGCTGCAGCGGTGGGTGGAACCACAATATAACCTTTGCTTTTTGCACTGCATTTACACTTGCCTTTTAAGGTGTGTCCACAAAAACAGAAACAAGCAGCACTAACGACCAGACTGTGGTACTCAATGACTACATTCAAGAAAATACCAATGGAAGAGAAGAATGTTGCAGACTAACATATGTTGAGGCAGAGAATAGCAGACTTACACACAGGATTACCTATGCAAGAAAGCCTAAAATGTCCACTAGAAAATAACCAGTTAATCCCTTTATATGTGGATGCGCTTCATTTTTATTTTCACCTCCTTTTGAGGTTTGGACAAAACAGAAAAGCTCTACTTGGCTAAGACAGACCTGTGTCATTGTATCTTGGTAGACCACACTTTAGTATGCTTTTAGAGTAAAAGTCAGCAGCTTTGACAATATATATCAAAAGAAGACGAACAACAACAGTTTGAGTTATGTTTTTTTAAATATGATATATGATGTATATGATAATATGATATATATATATATATGTATATATAATATAATCCCAAATAAAAATCATGGCAAATATCCTTGGGCAAGATACTAACCCCATGTTGCCTACTGGTGGTGGTCAGAGGGCCCGGTGGCGCCAGTGTCCGGCAGCCTCGCCTCTGTCAGCTGTGGCTACAATGTAGCTTGCCATCACCAGTGTGTGAAGGTGAATGACTGAATGTAGTGTAAGGCACTTTGGGGACCTTAGGGACTAAGTAAAGTGCTATACAAATACAGGCCATATACCTTTAAACTGATGCAGATATTATTATTATTATTAATTATCAATGAAAGTCAACGGAGACACATTTAGCAGAAGCTTTGTTATATTTAGATGGAATTTATCATTAAAATTTCAACTTCAGATCCATATTATTTGCAGACCTTATGGGTGTAACATTCTAAATGAACATGCTAACAGAGCTAGCAGCTAACGTATCTTGTCTTTTTATCAAAAGACAAGTACATAACTTTTATATGAGCTTTGCAAAATACCATTAAATATAAACTGACACATTTATAATAAGGTTAAAACCCAGCAATACTTTCCAAAGCATGCGCATAGCATTGGTTTGAATAAAAAAATCCTCAGCTAGAGTAAGCGTCGGTGTTTCCCACTCACTCTGTTCTCTGTGTCTGTGAAATATCTATAATTTACATACAGTTTAGTTTTCATTACTTCTGCATCATTTAGCACCTTAACAATGTAACAGTTTGTCCTCTGACTCTTCTCAGCATTAAACTCTGAACATTGTTTACTTTTGATGTTCCCATATATATTAATTCCACTGAATACAAATACTGGATCGCTGCTCAGCCTGGCTGCTGCGACCTTTGACTCTTTGGAAAATAGTTTACTGCGTTTGACCCACAGTGACTGGCTACAGATAGAAAGTCCCAGAGCTGCTTTCATTTGCACTCTGCTAAAAAACAAAAACAACAACAACAACAAAAACAGTAAAATTATCTCTGTGTCTTGTAAAGCTCTGCTACTGCTCCCACTCGTGACGTACAGACAGACGATTTTGGTGTGTGGTCGTTCTGTATCTGATGAATCCAGGTTTGATAATCTCAACTGAGGAAACATTAGGGCTAAAGGCGTAGCTCATTCTGTGTGGGATAAAGATCTCTCTGGTCATTATGACACAGCAGCACATGCACCAAATATACACAACAAGCCACACTATGATCAAACTATCTGAGAAAGATAAGAGTAGTTGTCAAACAGCTAACAGATCATCTGCAGAGGAATGGCTTATTTGAAGAGTTTCAGTCAGGTTTCAGAGCTCATCACAGCACAGAAACAGCTTTAGTGAAGGTTACAAATGATCTTCTTATGGCCTCTGACAGTGGACTCATCTCTGTGCTTGTCCTGCTAGACTTCAGTGCAGCGTTCGATACTGTTGACCATAATATTCTATTAGCGTGATTAGAGCACGCTGTAGGTCATATCTATCTAACAGACTCCAATTTGTGCATGTAAATGGAGAGTCCTCTTCACAAACTATGGTCAACTATGGTGTTCCACA